>JAWPHD010010112.1:0-97049 GCA_037043455.1 Cyrtodaria siliqua | reverse complement strand
TGGTGCAATATCAATCTAGAAGAAAATTATCCGTCTTACACTCAGACCTACGATGCTATAATGAAATAAATTGTAAGTGTACATACGAAGGATACTTCTGTATTTACGCAAAGCTTCTACTTTAGGGGAGCATCCATCGGTGCTGCAGTTATCCTTGTTCAATGATAATAAAAAGCAAGGTTATAATAATATATTATTGTTTACCTTCATAATTATGTATTTCATGACATGTAGAATTCACAATCTTTTATAACTGTTATATATATATATTTAATACCGTGTACATTTCTATGCCCCCGCCATTTGAAGAATGGTGAAGGGGCATATAGTGTTACCCTGTCCATGTGTTCATCCGTTCGTCCATGCAAAAAACGATGTCGGCTGAGCTAATTGTTACTGGATCTTTTCCAAACGTTGTCAAATAGTATATGGGCACAATGTCTCGACCTTGTTCAATAATCGGTCCCATCATCCCAGTAGTTCCAGAGTTGTGGCCCTTGGAATAGTAAAAAATCGTGGAAATTGATGGTGTCCGCACTCTAAGTTGGGTAATTGTTATCCAATCTTCTCCAAACTTGGTCAAATTGTATATGGCCACAATGTCTTGGCCAATTTCGATGTTTGGCCCCATCGCCCCTGTACTTCCAGAGTTATGACCCTTGTAATATTAAAAATTCCCGAAATAAATGTTATAGCGGGGGCATCCCTGTCCCATGGACACATTTCTAGTCAAAGATAAAATAAATTTTTGAATGTTAGATAATATTAATATAATTAATTCTGGATTAATTATGGCAGAACTTTAACCCAACAGTTGTTTCTCTCTTAGTAAAATGCTACTGCCTTATTGGATCTGTATATATATATATCATTTTAAAAATTCTGTACGTCTGTAGACGCAACCTTTCCTGCTCTGCAACTACTTTCCCCATTGAGCAAATCTCATAAAACTTCATGGGTGGACTGCTTGTGGTGAGAGGATAACCGCTGTTGATTTTGATGTCAGTAGGTCAAAGACCAACGTTACCCGATCATGATTTTTTTTATCCGCTGTGTTAATTCCTGTCTACCTAAAGCATATCTCATGAAACTTCATGGGTAGACTACCTATGGTAAGAGGAAGACCCCAATTTGAGGTCAGTAGGTAAAAGTCAAGGTCAACATTACCCCATCATGAAATTCCTTATCCGCTCTGCAACTCCTTTCCCACTTGAGCAAATCTCATGAAACTTCATGGATGGACTTGTGGTGATAGAATGTTCCCTATTGAAATTGAGGTCAGTAGGTCAAAGGTGAAGGTCACCATGACATAATCATGATAATCTTTGTTTGCTCTGTAACTTGTCTCCCCCTGAAGCAAATCTCATGAATCTTCAAATGTGGAATGTTCACGATGAAAGAATAACCCTTTTAAATTTTGGGGTTCAGTCAGATAAAATCTGTTCTAAGAAATTCAAAACATATGTGAGAAAAAATATTAATTGCTGTTGATGATTTATCTTTACCCAAACAGTAGAGAGAGAGGTGGGGAGTATATTACCTGTCCCTAAAGGGCAACAACTCTAGTTTAAATTGTCCTAAGTTTGATGAAATAGATGTTTCTATTATTAATATTCTGAATGGATTAAATAATATGATTAAATAATTCTAATTTTAATTTACTGTTTATATGTTAGTATGTATTGTCTGGTGTGATATGGGGATGATGGTTTCCTCACAGAAACTTAAAAAAAAAAGTACAATGCTTCATGGTCATAACCTCTAGTTATATTTCAGCTACATGAACTATCGGCATCGTATGATAAAGGCCTGATGACAGTGACAGATACTGAATCTATCTACTTGGTAAAAGGTAGGACAGCTTTCAGAAATCTTAAAGGGACACACGGCAATCTTGAAGGTTTTATCAAGCATCAAAATTAGTGTTGATTTATTTATCCAGTATCAGAATGCTTCGAGTTTTAAAAATATCAAGATGTCGTGTGTCCCTTTAAGTTTTTTAATCTAAGATTTGTCATTGACTCTTTAGCTCTACTGGCCATGGCCAGTAGGGCTTATGCTATGGTATGTTGTCTATTGTCGGTCGTCCAAAGTCAGTTAAGTTTAAGCTAAGCTCTAGCACCTCCATTTTGCATCCTATATTTACCAAACTTGGCCAGAGTTTTAATATTATATACCTGTTGATGGGCATTTGTTGATTAACATATATAGTTATATTACTACCATTACATCCCTTATTTGTAAATAGTTTTATCTTTATATATTCACATTCATTTTTAATTACTGCTTCATTTCTTCATCTTTCATCAGTTTTTGCGCACAATATGACCTATTTATGTGTAAAACACCATTAATACTGACGAATTAAAAAAACATATTTTGAATATTTAACAGGGTTAGGGCCCTTGATTTAATGAAAAGTGCTATATAATTTGCCTTGTCAACCCTCTTAACACTTTTATTTTGGATCTGAACCTAATCCATAACTGGATGACAGGTAGTTATACATATTCGTCTTCAATTGCTTCATTTGGTAAACGTTGTGTTGGGTTTATATTTAGCCTATAAGGCCATTTCTTCTTTTATTTTTAGGTTTACTGACCCTCTTACCCTAAATTTGGCAAAATTGGCAAAGAATAATGTTATTTTTCCAAAATATTATTGCCTCCGACGTCTATAGTGAAACACAATAATTAAAATGAAATAGAATAGAAGACAAACCATGGTCTCTTCGGTTGTTGCGAGTCATTCCATAGATATGCTGGTGTGATTGCTTAAACCAAAATATTTGAATTTTATACCCATCAAAAGGAACTACATTTTCCTAATTCTAGTACATTATTATCCATTGACTATCTTTTAAGATATTCAAATCTCCGTTAAAGGTTGTTACCTCTATATTCTTCAAATCAGGCTTATGGTTTACTGATTTCTGTCTGTCCCTCCATCCATTTGAACTTTTATTTTATGTGTAATTTTCAATTTCAAAACCTTAGCACTGATAATTAAGAAATAAAAAGGCAAGGTTAAGTTCTGGGTTAAACTGTTTTCAAGGGGAAATAATTAAAATATGGGATTCAAAGAGTTATGGGCCTTTTTCAAATGTATTTATTGAAACAAGTGTGCTTTTGTATGTAAATTTCAATTTAATTTTCAAAGCCTTGGCACTAATAAATAATAGTGTTTATTCCTTCATTACATTGTTTATTCCTTCTCCTTACAGTGTTTATTCCTTCTCCTTACAGTGTTTATTCCTTCTCCTTACAGTGTTTATTCCTTCATTACATTGTTGATTCCTTCTCTCTTACAGTGTTTATTAGGAGACGTTCTGGGGGTGGCCGGAGAAGCGTATGGGGGGTGGAAGCATTTTTTATTCTTCTCTCTTACAGTTTTTATTCCTTCTCCTTACAGTATTTATTCATTCTCCTTACAGTGTTTATTCATTCTCCTTACAGTGTTTATTCTTTTTCCTGTTTATTCCTTTTCCTTAGAGTTTATTCATTTTCCTATTCCTTTTCCTTACAGTGTTTATTCCTTTTCCTTACATTGTTTATTCCTTCTCTCTTACAGTGTTTATTCCTTTTCCTTACAGTGTTTATTCCTTTTCCTTACAGTGTTTATTCATTCTCCTTACAGTGTTTATTCATTCTCCTTACATTGTTTATTCCTTTTCCTTACAGTGTTTATTCATTCTCCTTACAGTGTTTATTCATTCTCCTTAGTGTTTATTCTTCTTCCTGTTTATTCCTTTTCCTTACAGAGTATTCCTTCCCCTTACAGTGTTTATTCTTTTTCCTGTTTATTCCTTTTGCTTAGAGTTGATTCATTTTCCTATTCCTTTTCCTTACAGAGTTTATTCCTTTTCCTTACAGAGTTTATTAATTTTCCTGTTTATTCCTTCTCCATGCAGTGTTTATTGCTTTTCCTTTCATTCCTTTTCCTTACAGAGTTTATTCATTTTCCATACAGAGTTTATTCATTTTCCTGTTTATTCCTTCTCCATGAAGTGTTTATTCCTTTTCCTTTTATTCCTTTTCCTTACAGTATTTATTCCTTTTATTTACTGT
This sequence comes from Cyrtodaria siliqua, assembly GCA_037043455.1. Taxonomy (NCBI): domain Eukaryota; kingdom Metazoa; phylum Mollusca; class Bivalvia; order Adapedonta; family Hiatellidae; genus Cyrtodaria; species Cyrtodaria siliqua. The sequence goes on along the minus strand of JAWPHD010010112.1, from coordinate 92,982 downwards.
GTTTATTCCTTCTCCTTACAGTGTTTATTCCTTTTCCTTACAGTATTTATCATTTTCCTGTTTATTCCTTTTCTTTATAGAGTTTATTCCTTTTCCTTACAAAGTTTATTCCTTTTCCTGTTTAGTATTTTCCTTGCAGTATTTATTCCTTTTCCCTACAGAGGTTATTCCTTTTCCTGTTTATTCCTTTTACTTACAGTTGCCTTTTCCTGTTTATTTTTTTTCTTTATAGAGTTTATTCCTTCACCTGTTTAGTATTTTTCCTTGCAGTATTTATTGCTTTTCCTGTTTATTCCTTTTCCTTTTGGTTGTTATTCCTTTTCCTGTTTATTCCTTTTCCCTGCAGTAATTATTCAATTTCCTTACAGAGTTTATTCATTTACACACAATGTTTCTCAACTGTCCCAACCATTTTACATTTCTTGGATACATCTTAACAAAGTGACAGCTTTGGTGCACCATTATACATGTTAATTTCTTGGATACACCTTAACAGGGTGGCAGTCTTGCCCCACAGTTGTACATGTTCTAAGATACATCTTAACAGGGTGACAGCCTTTGCTCCACCATTCTACATAAATGAGATATAGGGTGCTATAGAAACCATAGCGTCCAAACGCAATGGTATCGTAGGTCTGCCTATATTAATTTAATAATATTTAAGTAATTATACAATGAAAAATACAACAAAGGTTGGTGACGACAGGGTTACCAACTTGGAATGGTCAGTAGGCAGTAAGGCCTAAATGTTAGTTTGAATCAATTTTATGCGCACACAATTCTCGCTATTATCCTGTCTTCAGCGCTCAAATAGATTTAAGACAGTGCAAAAAAAAACTACATCCCATCAAAAGGAATTCTCTAACAACAAAGTCCTCATCCAGGGAAACTAACAACTATGTTCATTACTAGTGTGATAGCCTTGTCTCCAACCATTATACATGTTCATTACTAGTGTGACAGCCTTATCCAACCATTATACATGTTCATTACTAGTGTGACAGCCTTGTCCAACCATTATACATGTTCATTACTAGTGTGACAGCCTTGTCCAACCATTATACATGTTCATTACTAGTGTGACAGCCTTGTCCAACCATTATACATGTTCATTACTAGTGTGACAACCTTGTCCAATCATTATACATGTTCATTACTAGTGTGGCAGCCTTGTCCAACCGTTATACATGTTCATTACTAGTGTGACAGCCTTGTACAACCATTATACATGTTCATTACTAGTGTGACAGCCTTGTACAACCATTATACATGTTCATTACTAGTGTGACAGCCTCGTCCAACCATTATACATTTTCATTTCTAGTGTGATAGCCTCGTCCAACCATTATACATGTTCATTTCTAGTGTGACAGCCTCGTCCAACCATTATACATGTTCATTTCTAGTGTGATAGCCTTGTCAAACCATTATACATGTTCATTTCTAGTGTGATAGCCTTGTCCAACCATTATACATGTTCATTTCTAGTGTGACAGTCCTTCCCCACCGTTTTACATGTTCTTAGGTACATCTTAACAGCAAGACGGCCTTGCCCTACCATTCGACATGTTCTTCAATACATCTTGCCAGGATGACATTCTTGCCCAAGTTCTACATGTTCATGTTTAGTGTGACAGCCTTGCCCCACCGTTCTACATGTTCTTAGATACCTTAGAGCCTTGTCCCACCATTCTACATGTTCATTTCTAGTGTGACAGCCTAGCCCCACAATTTTACATGTTGATTTCTCTAGTGTGTCAGCCTTGGCCCACTATTCAGTATGTCAGCCTTGTCCCACTATTCTACATGTTCTTAGATACATCTTAACAGCAAGACAGCATTACCCTACCATTCTACATGCTCTTAAATACATCTTAACAGGGTGACATTCTTGCCCAACCTTTTTACATGTTCATTTTTAGTGTGACAGCCTTGCCCCACCATTCTACGTGTTAATTTCTGGTGTGCAGGGGTCTGGAAATATTTTGAAAATCCACTTGCCCAGGACAAGTAGATTTTCAAAATCCACTTGCCCTGCCCAAAATGTCACTTGCCCCAATTTCAAAAGCCACTTGCCCCAAAATTAAGCTATGTCAACATGCCTTTTTTTTTTGAGATCGACGCTAGAAGTTGAATACTTTTCTATTTACTGTTTATTTTGCAATATATTTTTTTTAAATTAGTGCCTTAAATTTTGGAAGGATCCGAGCTATAGGTTGTTACCATTATGCACATATCCGTGTTTTCCTCCACCGATTAGAGAGGGGGAGTGGGGTGTCGGCGGCGATACCCCGAGGATAAGACATCACTGATGAACCTGGTACAAATACTGTATTATATACTAGTAGACCCTAATGCCTATGGAATTAAGACTAACATGATGCTCGTAGTGCAGTAATTACAAAAGGGCATGCAGATAACAACAACAAAAATAGGATGCATTAGGTCGAACAAAACGTTTTTCTACTTCTACTTTTGTTATAGACTACACCAGATAAAAAAAATAATATATACATTAGGTCAAACAGATTTTTTTTCCTACTTTCACTTTCGTTATAAAATTCACGTAGATAAACCAGCAAGCTCATTTTTATGTGTTAGAAATTATTAGCATGGTTTATGCCTAAATCTGACTGGTACATGTATGTAGTTGTTTTTCAGTTAATATCTTTTTTGAGATGCCAATTCTTCGATAATTATCGAAATTAGCCATGGTCGAAGCAGATCTTGGATACAATGGCAAACATGCTTCAAGCACGCCATTCCGTCATTGATCTCGGATTCATTCAGAATAAACATGGCATTTTGAAATAAAAACAGATGCACACCTATTCATTACGACATGCGTCGATAGTCTCTTTGCTCATTAAACAATGCCGTCAAATTGCCATAATCGTTTAATTTCCCTACTTGTTTACAAATTGGTTCGATTGAATCGCCATTGTTTCACTTAACCACGTGGAAATAAACAGGATTAGTTTCATTGGCTGATAAAAATACAACGGTTATTTGATTGGATAATATGGATAAAGAACTAGGTCAAGTTTTGCGTCATGATTTTTAATTATTGAACAGAAGATTACCTTGGGTCACTATGACACACTGACCGATATACATCTACAAAGCGATAACACCATCTCAATAACTGATTTACTCACTGATGTGTATTTCACACTATTCTGGTGCGTGACTTACTGGCGCGTGACTAACTTCCTGCATAGAGGGGCTCGTCACGGTTCAATTGAAGATTGGCTTCGGCCAATGAAATTCAGATAAACTGTCAAGTGGGAGGGATTAAACAATAACGAACAACGCAGGTCAGTCATGTCAGTTTTATGACACTTATCAGTAATTGCTCGCGGTGCAATTGACTGGTGGTTAATTACAAAGCAATTATCGGCAAACTTCACAGTCAAGGCAAATTTTCCCTTGATTTTTATCTTATGCTAAAACGTCCATCGGGCAAGTGACGGACAACCAGATTTACGAAGGTCACCTGCCCGCTCCCAAATTCCACTTGCCCGGGGTGTCGGGCAACCATATTTCCGGAGCCCTGGTGTGACAGCCATGCCCCACCATTCTACATGTTCTTAGATACATCTTTGCAGTGTGACAGCCATGCCCCACCATTCTGCATGTTCATTTCTAGTTTGACAGCCTTGCCTCACCATTCTACATGTTCTTAGATACATTTAACAGAGTGACAGCCTTGTCCCAACAGTCTACATGTTCATTTCTAGTGTGACAGCCTTGCCTCACTATTCTACATGTTCTTAGATACATTTTAACAGGGTGGCAGCCTTGCTCCACCAATCTACATGTTCATTTCAAGTTTGACAGCCTTGCCCCACCATTCTACATGTTCTTAGATACATCTTAACAGAGTGAAAGCCTTGTCCCACCATACTACATGTTCATTTTTAGTGTGACAGCCTTGCTCCACCAATCTACATGTTCATTTTTAGTGTGACAGCCCTGCTCCACCATTCTATGTGTTCTGGATACATCTTAACAGGGTGACAGCTTTGTCATACCAATATACATGTTCTTAGATACATCTTAACAGGGTGGCAGCCCTGCTCCACCATTTTACATGTTCTTAGATACATCTTAGCAGTGTTACAGCCTTGTCCAACCAATATACATGTTCTTAGATACATATTTACAGTGTGACACCTTTGCCCCACAAATATACATGTTCTTAGATTCTTACAGCCATGCTCCACCATTCTATATTTTTTTTAGATACATCTTAACAGGGTGGCAGCCCTGCTCCACCATTCTACGTGTTCTTAGATACATCTTAGCAGTGTTACAGCTTTGTACCATCAATATACATGTTCTTAGATACATTTTAGTAGTGATACAGCCATGTCCCACCAATATACATGTTCTTAGATACATCTTGACAGGCTGACAGCCTTGCTCCACCAATCTATATGTTATTTGATACATTTTTGGAGTGTGACAGCCTTGCCCCACCATTCTACATGCTCATTTCTAGTTTGACAGCCTTGCCCCACAATTCTACATGTTCTTAGTTACATCTCTGCAGTGTGACAGCCTTGCCCCACCATTCTACATGTTGTAAGATACGTTTTAACATAGTGGCAGCCCTGCTTCACTTTTCTACGGGTTCTTAGGTACATCTTAACAGGGTGGCAGCCCTGCTCCACCATTCTACATGTTCTTAGATACATCTTAACAGAGAGCCTTGCCCCACCATTCTACATATTCTTAGCTACATCTTAACAGAGTGGCAGCCCTGCTCCACCATTCTGTATGTTCTTTAGATACATCTTAACAGAGTGACAGCCCTGCTCCACCATTGTACATGTTATTAGATACATCTTAACAGGGTGGCATTCCTGCTCCACCATTCTACATGTTCTTAAATACATCTTAACAGAGTGGCAGCCCTGCTGCACCATTCTATATGTTCTTAAATACATCTTAACAGGGTGGCAGCCCTGCTCCACCATTCTACATGTTCTTAAAAACATCTTAGCGGGGTGTCCGCCTTGCCCCACCATTCTACATGTTCTTAGATACATCTTAACAGAGTGGCAGCCCTGCTCCACCATTCTATATATTCTTAGATACATCTTAACAAAGTGGCAGCCTTGCTCCAACCATTCTATTTGTTCTTAGATACATCTTAACATGATGGCAGCCCTGATCCACCATTCTAAATGTTCTTAGATACATCGTAACAGGGTGGCAGCCCTGCTCTAGCATTCTTCATGTTCTTATTTACATCTTAACGGGATGGCAGCCTTGCCCCATCATTCTACATGCATCTTAACAGAGTGGCAGCCCTGCTCCACCATTCTATATGTTGATTTCTCTAGGTTGTCGGCATTGGCCCACTATGCAGTGTGTCAGCCTTGGCCCACAATTCCACATGTTCTTAGATACGTCTTAACAGGTTGTCATCCCTGGTGGATTAACAGGGTAGCAGCCCTGCTTCAGCATTCTACATGTTCTTAAATACATCTTAACAGGATTGCTGCCCTGCTCCACCATTCTACATGTTCTTAGCTACATCTTAACAGGGTGGCAGTCCTGCTCCATCATTCTACATGTTCTTAGATACATCTCAACAGAGTGGCAGCCCTGCTCCAGCATTTTACATGTTCTTACATACATCTGAACAGGGTGGCAGCCTTGCCCTACCAATATACATGCTTAGATATATCTTCACAGGGTGGCAGCCCTGCTCAACCCTTTTTACATTTTCTTAGATATATCTTAACAGGGTGGCAGCCTTGCCCTACCAATATACATGCTTAGATACATATTAACAGGGTGGCAGCCCTGCTGTACTAATCTACATGTTCTTGGCTACATCTTAACAGGGTGGTAGCCCTGCTCCAAGATTCTACATGTTCTTAGATACATCTTAATAGGGTTACAGTCATGCCCCACCATTCTAGATGTTGTTAGATACATCTTAACATAGTGGCAGCCCTGCTCCACCATTCTACATGTTCTTAGCTACATCTTAACATTGTCAGCCATGCCCACCATTCTATCTGTTCTGAGAACATCTTAACAGAGTGGCAGCCCTGCTCTACCATTCTACGTGTTTTTAGCTACATCTTAACAGGGTGGCAGCCCTGCTCCACCATTCTGCATGTTCTTAGATACATCTTAACAGAGCGGCAGCCCTGCTCCACCATTCTACATGTTCATAAATCCATCTTTACAGGGTTGCAACCCTGCTGCACCGCTCTACATATTCTTAAATACATCTGAAGAGAGTGGCAGCCCTGCTCCACCAATCTACATGTTCTTAGATACATCTTAACAGGGTTGCAGTCTTGCTGCACCATTCTACATGTTCTTAGATACATCTTAACAGGGTGGAAGCCCTTCTCCAAGATTCTACATGTTCTTAGATACATCTTAACAGGGTGGAAGCCCTGCTCCAAGATTCAACATGTTCTTAGATACATCTTAGTGTAGCTTTCCAGCTCCACCATTCTACATGCTGTTATATACATCTTAACATAGTGGCAGCCCTGCTCCACCATTCTACATGTTCTTAGCTACATCATAACATTGTGTCAGCCAGGCCAACATTTCTACATGTTTTTAGATACATCTAAGAGTAGCTTTCCTGCTCCACCATTCTACGTGTTTTAGATACATCTTAACAGGGTGGCAACCCTGCTTCAGCATTCTACATGTTCTTAGATTCATCTTAACAGAGTGGCAGCCCTGCTCCACCATTCTATATGTTGATTGCTCTAGTGTGTCAGCCTTGGTCCACTATTCATTGTGTCGGCCTTGGCCCACTATTTGACATGTTCTTAGATACATCTTAACAGGTTGTCATCCCTGGTGGTTTAACAGGGTGGCGGCCCTGCTCCACCCTTTTACATATTCTTAAATAAATCTTAACAGGGTTGCAGCCCTGCTCCACCATTCTACATGTTCTTAGATACATCTTAACAGGGTGGCAGCCCTGCTCCACCATTTTGCATGTTCTTATATACATCTTAACAGGGTGGCAGCCCTTCTCCACCATTCTGAGATACATCTTAACAGTGTGGCAGCCCTGCCTCACCATTTTACATGTTCTGAGATACATCTTAACAGGGTGGCAGCCCTGCTCCACCATTATACATGTTCTTAGATACATCTTAGCAGTGTGACAGCCTTGCCCCACCAATCTACATGTTCTTAGATACATGTTTGCAATGTGACAGCCTTTTCCCACCATTCTACATCTTTACAGTGTGATATCCTTCCCCTCCAATCTACATGTTCTTAGATACATCTTAACAGGGTGGCAGCCTTGCTTGACCAATCTACATGTTCTTGGATACACATTTATAGTGTGACAGCCTTGCTCCACCATTCTACATGTTCTTAGATACATCTTAGCAGTGTTACAGCCTTGTCCGACCAATATACATGTTCTTAGATACATCTTAACATGGTGACAGCCTTGCTCCACCAATACAATAACGAAGGTTCAGTCATGTTTGCCATATTCTTTTCATTGCGTCGTAATTTTACATACACCTGTGACAACCCTGCCCCACCTCATGTTCTTTAATATGCATAACATTAGATATATAAGTGGATTGTGCTATAAAGGTTCACTTGAGGTCAGACACAGCAGTATTCCACGAACATGTGACGCAGTTCTTACATATTAAGTGAATTATTACAAATCAATCTGCACACATTGACAGCCTTGCCCCACCATTTTACATGTTGATTTCTCTAATGTGTCAGCCATGGTCCACTATTCATTGTGAAAGCCTTGACCCACTATTTTACATGTTCTTAGATACATTTTAACAGAGTGGCAGCCCTGCTCCAGCATTCTGCATGTTCTTAGGTACATCTTAACAGGTGGCAGCCGTGCTCCAGCATTCTTCATGTTCTTAAATACATCTTAACAGGGTGGCAGCCCTGCTCCAGCATTCTGCATGTTCTTAGATACATCTTAACAGGGTGGCAGCCCTGCTCCAGCATTCTGCATGTTCTTAGATACATCTTAATGGGGTGGCAGCCCTGCTCCAGCATTCGTCATGTTCTTAAATACATCTTAACGGGATGGCAGCGTTGCGCCACAATTCTACATGTTCTTAGATTCATCTTAACAGAGTGGCAGCCCTGCTCCACCATTCTATATGTTGATTGCTCTAGTGTGTCAGCCTTGGCCCACTATTCATTGTGTCAGCCTTGGCCCCATTTTTCTACATTTTGTCATCCCTAGTGGATTAACAGGGTGACAGCACATCTTAACAGGTTGTCATCCCTAGTGGATTACAGGATGGCAGCCCTGCTCCAGCATTCTGCATGTTCTTAGATACATCTTAACAGGGTTTCAGCCCTGTTCCACCATTTTACATGTTCTTATATACATCTTAACAGGGTGGCAGCCCTTCTCCACCATTCTGCATGTTCTTAGATACATCTTAACAGGGTGGCAGCCCTGCCCACTATTTTACATGTTCTTAGATACATCTTAACAGGGTGGCAGCCCTGCTCCACCATTATATAAGTTCTTAGATGCATCTTAGCAGTGTGACTGCCTTGCCCCACCAATCTACATGTTCTTAGATACATGTTTGCAATGTCTTGTCCCACCATTCTACATCTTTACAGTGTGACAGCCTTCCCCTCCAATCTGCATGTTCTTAGATAGATCTTAACAGGGTGGCAGCCTTGCTTGACCAATCTACATGTTCTTGGATACATATTTACAGTGTGACAGCCTTGCTCCACCATTCTACATGTTCTTAGATACACCTTAGCAGTGTTACAGCCTTGTCCAACCAATATACATGTTCTTAGATACATCTTAACATGGTGAAAGCCTTGCTCCACCAATATAATAACGAAGGTTCAGTCATTTTCATGTTTGCCATATTCTTTTCATTGCGTCGTAATTTTACATACACCTGTGACAACCCTGCCCCACCTCATGTTCTTTAATAGGCATAACATTAGATCTATAAGTGGCACACATTGACAGCCTTGCCCCACCATTTTATATGTTGATTTCTCTAATGTGTCAGCCTTGGTCCACTATTCATTGTGTAAGCCTTGACCCACTATTTTACATGTTCGTAAGATAAATTTTAACAGGGTGGCAGCCTTGTCCCACCATTCTACATGTTCTTAGATACATCTTAACAGGGTGGTAGCCTTGCTCCACCATTCTACATGTTCTTAGTTACATCTTAACAGGGTGGCAGCCTTGCCCCACCAATATACATGTTCTTAGATACATTTTAACAAAGTGGCATCCTTGCTTCACCATTCTACTTGTTCTTAGATACATCTTAACAAAGTGACAGCCCTGCTCCACCATTCTACATGTTTTTAAATACATCTTAACAAAGTGGCAGCCTTGCTCCACCATTCTACTTGTTCTTAGATACATATTAACAAAGTGACAGCCCTGCTCCACCATTCTACATGTTTTTAAATACATCTTAACAAAGTGGCAGCCCTGCTCCACCATTCTACATGTTCTTAGATACATCTTAGCAGTGTTACAGCCTTGTCCGACCAATATACATGTTCTTAGATACATCTTAACATGGTGACAGCCTTGCTCCACCAATACAATAACGAAGGTTCAGTCATTTTCATGTTTGCCATATTCTTTTCATTGCGTCGTAATTTTACATACACCTGTGACAACCCTGCCCCACCTCATGTTCTTTAATATGCATAACATTAGATATATAAGTGGATTGTGCTATAAAGGTTCACTTGAGGTCAGACACAGCAGTATTCCACGAGCATGTGACGCAGTTCTTACATATTAAGTGAATTATTACAAATCAATCTGCACACATTGACAGCCTTGCCCCACCATTTTATATGTTGATTTCTCTAATGTGTCAGCCATGGTCCACTATTCATTGTGTAAGCCTTGACCCACTATTTTACATGTTCTTAGATACATTTTAACAGGGTGGCAGCCCTGCTCCTGCATTCTGCATGTTCTTAGGTACATCTTAACAGGTGGCAGCCGTGCTCCAGCATTCTTCATGTTCTTAAATACATCTTAACAGGGTGGCAGCCCTGCTTCAGCATTCTGCATGTTCTAAGATACATCTTAACAGGGTGGCAGCCCTGCTCCAGCATTCTGCATGTTCTTAGATACATCTTAATGGGGTGGAAGCCCTACTCCAGCATTCGTCATGTTCTTAAATACATCTTAACGGGGTGGCAGCGTTGCGTCACAATTCTACATGTTCTTAGATTCATCTTAACAGATAGGCAGCCCTGCTCCACCATTCTATATGTTGATTGCTCTAGTGTGTCAGCCTTGGCCCACTATTCATTGTGTCAGCCTTGGCCCCATTTTTCTACATTTTGTCATCCCTAGTGGATTAACAGGGTGACAGCACATCTTAACAGGTTGTCATCCCTAGTGGATTACAGGATGGCAGCCCTGCTCCAGCATTCTGCATGTTCTTAGATACATCTTAACAGGGTTTCAGCCCTGTTCCACCATTTTACATGTTCTGATATACATCTTAACAGGGTGGCAGCCCTTCTCCACCATTCTGCATGTTCTTAGATACATCTTAACACGGTGGCAGCCCTGCTCCACCATTTTACATGTTCTTATATACATCTTAACAGGGTGGCAGCCCTTCTCCACCATTCTGCATGTTCTTAGATACATCTTATCAGGGTTTCAGCCCTGTTCCACCATTTTACATGTTCTTAGATACATCTTAACAGGGTGGCAGCCCTGCTCCACCATTATATAAGTTCTTAGATGCATCTTAGCAGTGTGACTGCCTTGCCCCACCAATCTACATGTTCTTAGATACATGTTTGCAATGTCTTGTCCCACCATTCTACATCTTTACAGTGTGACAGCCTTCCCCTCCATTCTGCATGTTCTTAGATAGATCTTAACAGGGTGGCAGCCTTGCTTGACCAATCTACATATAATAACGAAGGTTCAGTCATTTTCATGTTTGCCATATTCTTTTCATTGCGTCGTAATTTTACATACACCTGTGACAACCCTGCCCCACCTCATGTTCTTTAATAGGCATAACATTAGATCTATAAGTGGCACACATTGACAGCCTTGCCCCACCATTTTATATGTTGATTTCTCTAATGTGTCAGCCTTGGTCCACTATTCATTGTGTAAACCTTGACCCACTATTTTACATGTTCGTAAGATACATTTTAACAGGGTGGCAGCCTTGTCCCACCATTCTACATGTTCTTAGATACATCTTAACAGGGTGGTAGCCTTGCTCCACCATTCTACATGTTCTTAGTTACATCTTAACAGGGTGGCAGCCTTGCCCAACCAATATACATGTTCTTAGATACATTTTAACAAAGTGGCATCCTTGCTTCACCATTCTACTTGTTCTTAGATACATCTTAACAAAGTGACAGCCCTGCTCCACCATTCTACATGTTTTTAAATACATCTTAACAAAGTGGCAGCCTTGCTCCACCATTCTACTTGTTCTTAGATACATCTTAACAAAGTGACAGCCCTGCTCCACCATTCTACATGTTTTTAAATACATCTTAACAAAGTGGCAGCCCTGCTCCACCATTCTACATGTTTTTAAATACATCTTAGCGGGGTGGCTGTCTTGCCCCACCATTCTACCTGTTCTTAGATACATCTTAACAGAGTGACAGCCCTGCTCCACCATCCTATAATTATGTTCTTAGATACATCTTAACAAAGATGCAGCCCTGCTCCACCATTCTATATGTTCTTAGATACATCTTAACAGAGTGACAGCCCTGCTTCATCATTGTATATATTCTTAGATACACCTTAACAGAGTGTCAGCCTTGCCCCATTATTCTACATGTTCTTAGATACATCATAACAGGGTGGCAGCCCTGCTCCACCATTCTATATGTGCTTAGATACATCTTAACAGAGTGGCAGCCTTGCCCCACCATTATACATGTTCTTAGATACATCTTAACAGAGTGGCAGCCCTGCTCCACAATTCTATATGCTCTTAGATACATCCTAACAAAGTGGCAGCCCTGTTCCGCCGTTCTATATGTTCTTAGATACATCTTAACAGGTTGGCAGCCCTGCACCACCATTCTACATGTTCTTAAATACCTCTTCACGGGGTGTCAGCCCTGCTCCAGCATTCTTCATGTTCTTAAATACATCTTAACGGGGTGGCAGCGTTGCGCCACAATTCTACATGTTCTTAGATTCATCTTAACAGAGTGGCAGCCCTGCTCCACCATTCTATATGTTGATTGCTCTAGTGTGTCAGCCTTGGTCCACTATTCATTGTGTCGGCCTTGGCCCACTATTTGACATGTTCTTAGATACATCTTAACAGGCTGTCATCCCTGGTGGTTTAACAGGGTGGCAGCCCTGCTCCACCCTTTTACATATTCTTAAATAAATCTTAACAGGGTTGCTGCCCTGCTCCACCATTCTACATGTTCTTAGATACATCTTAACAGGGTGGCAGCCCTGCTCCACCATTTTGCATGTTCTTATATACATCTTAACAGGGTGGCAGCCCTTCTCCACCATTCTAAGATACATCTTAACAGTGTAGCAGCCCTGCCTCACCATTTTACATGTTCTGAGATACATCTTAACAGGGTGGCAGCCCTGCTCCACCATTATACATGTTCTTAGATACATGTTAGCAGTGTGACAGCCTTGCCCCACCAATCTACATGTTCTAAGATACATGTTTGCAATGTGACAGCCTTTTCCCACCATTCTACATCTTTACAGTGTGAAAGCCTTCCACTCCAATCTGCATGTTCTTAGATATATCTTAACAGGGTGGCAGCCTTGCTTGACCAATCTACATGTTCTTGGATACATATTTACAGTGTGACAGCCTTGCTCCACCATTCTACATGTTCTTAGATACATCTTAGCAGTGTTACAGCCTTGTCCGACCAATATACATGTTCTTAGATACATCTTAACATGGTGACAGCCTTGCTCCACCAATACAATAACGAAGGTTCAGTCATTTTCATGTTTGCCATATTCTTTTCATTGCGTCGTAATTTTACATACACCTGTGACAACCCTGCCTCACCTCATGTTCTTTAATATGCATAACATTAGATATATAAGTGGATTGTGCTATAAAGGTTCACTTGAGGTCAGACACAGCAGTATTCCACGAACATGTGACGCAGTTCTTACATATTAAGTGAATTATTACAAATCAATCTGCACACATTGACAGCCTTGCCCCACCAGTTTACATGTTGATTTCTCAAGTGCGTCAGCCATGGTCCACTATTCATTGTGTAAGCCTTGACCCACTATTTTACATGTTCTTAGATACATTTTAACAGGGTGGCAGCCCTGCTCCAGCATTCTGCATGTTCTTAGATACATCTTAACAGGTGGCAGCCGGTGCTCCAGCATTCTTCATGTTCTTAAATACATCTTAACGGGGTGGCAGCGTTGCGCCACCATTCTACATGTTCTTAGATTCATCTTAACAGAGTGGCAGCCCTGCTCCACCATTCTATATATTGATTGCTCTAGTGTGTCAGCCTTGGCCCACTATTCATTGTTTCAGCCTTGGCCCCATTTTTCTACATGTTGTCATCCCTAGTGGATTAACAGGGTGACAGCACATCTTAACAGGTTGTCATCCCTAAAGGATTACAGGATGGCAGCCCTGCTCCAGCATTCTGCATGTTCTTAGATACATCTTAACAGGGTTTCAGCCCTGTTCCACCATTTGACATGTTCTTATATACATCTTAACAGGGTTTCAGCCCTGTTCCACCATTTTACATGTTCTTAGATACATCTTAACATGGTGGCAGCCCTGCCCACTATTTTACATGTTCTTAGATACATCTTAACAGGGTGGCAGCCCTGCTCCACCATTATATAAGTTCTTAGATGCATCTTAGCAGTGTGACAGCCTTGCCCCACCAATCTACATGTTCTTAGATACATGTTTGCAATGTCTTGTCCCACCATTCTACATCTTTACAGTGTGACAGCCTTCCCCTCCAATCTGCATGTTCTTAGATAGATCTTAACAGGGTGGCAACCTTGCTTGACCAATCTACATGTTCTTGGATACATATTTACAGTGCGACAGCCTTGCTCCACCATTCTACATGTTCTTAGATACACCTTAGCAGTGTTACAGCCTTGTCCAACCAATATACATGTTCTTAGATACATTTTAACAAAGTGGCATCCTTGCTTCACCATTCTACTTGTTCTTAGATACATCTTAACAAAGTGACAGCCCTGCTCCACCATTCTACATGTTTTTAAATACATCTTAACAAATTGGCAGCCTTGCTCCACCATTCTACTTGTTCTTAGATACATCTTAACAAAGATGCAGCCCTGCTCCACCATTCTATATGTTCTTAGATACATCTTAACAGGGTGGCAGCCCTGCTCCACCATTATAATGTTCTTAGATAGATCTTAACAGAGTGACAGCTCTGCTTCATCATTGTATATGTTGTTAGATACACCTTAACAGAGTGTCAGCCTTGCCCCACTATTCTACATGTTCTTAGATACATCATAACAGGGTGGCAGCCCTGCTCCACCATTCTAAATGTTCTTAGATACATCTTAACAGAGTGGCAGCCTTGCCCCACCATTATACATGTTCTTAGATACATCTTAACAGAGTGGCAGCCCTGCTCCACAATTCTATATGCTCTTAGATACATCCTAACAAAGTGGCAGCCCTGTTCCGCCATTCTATATGTTCTTAGATACATCTTAACAGGTTGGCAGCCCTGCACCACCATTCTACATGTTCTTAAATACCTCTTCACGGGGTGTCAGCCTTGCCCCACCATTCTACATGTTCTTAGATTCATCTTAACAAAGTGGCAGCCCTGCTCCACCATTCTATATGTTGATTGCTCTACTGTGTCAGCCTTGGTCCACTATTCATTGTGTCAGCCTTGGCCCACTGTTTGACATGTTCTTAGATACATCTTAACAGGTTGTCATCCCTGGTGGTTTAGCAGGGTGGCAGCCCTGCTCCACCCTTTTACATATTCTTAAATAAATCTTAACAGGGTTGCAGCCCTGCTCCACCATTCTACATGTTCTTAGATACATCTTAATAGGGTGGCAGCCCTGCTCCACTATTTTGCATGTTCTTATATACATCTTAACAGGGTGGCAGCCCTTCTCCACCATTCTAAGATACATCTTAACAGTGTGGCAGCCCTGCCCCACCATTTTACATGTTCTGAGATACATCTTAACAGGGTGGCAGCCCTGCTCCACCATTATACATGTTCTTAGATACATCTTAGCAGTGTGACAGCCTTGTCCCACCAATATACATGTTCTTAGATACATGTTTGCAATGTGACAGTCTTTTCCCACCATTCTACATCTTTACAGTGTGATTGCCTTCCACTCCAATCTGCATGTTCTTAGATACATCTTAACAGGATGGCAGCCTTGCTTGACCAATCTACATGTTCTTGGATACATATTTACAGTGTGACAGCCTTGCTCCACCATTCTACATGTTCTTAGATACATCTTAGCAGTGTTACAGCCTTGTCCGACCAATATACATGTTCTTAGATACATCTTAACATGGTGACAGCCTTGCTCCACCAATACAATAACGAAGGTTCAGTCATTTTCATGTTTGCCATATTATTTTCATGGCATCGTAATTTTACATACACCTGTGACAACCCTGCCCCACCTCATTTCTTTAATATGCATAACATTAGATATATAAGTGGATTGTGCTATAAAGGTTCACTTGAGGTCAGACACAGCCGTATTCCACGAACATGTGACGCAGTTCTTACATATTAAGTGAATTATTACAAATCAATCTGCACACATTGACAGCCTTGCCCCACCATTTTACATGTTGATTTCTCGAGTGCGTCAGCCATGGTCCACTATTCATTGTGTAAGCCTTGACCCACTATTTTACATTTTAACAGGGTGGCAGCCCTGCTCCAGCATTCTGCATGTTCTTAGATACATCTTAACAGGTGGCAGCCGGTGCTCAAGCATTCTTCATGTTCTTAAATACATCTTAACAGGGTGGCAGCCCTGCTCCAGCATTCTGCATGTTCTTAGATACATCTTAATGGGGTGGCAGCCCTGCTCCAGCATTTTTCATGTTCTTAAATACATCTTAACGGGGTGGCAGCGTTGCCTCACCATTCTACATGTTCTTAGATTCATCTTAACAGAGTGGCAGCCCTGCTCCACCATTCTATATGTTTATTGCTCTAGTGTGTCAGCCTTGGCCCACTATTCATTGTGTCAGCCTTGGCCCACTATTCTACATGTTCTTAGATGTTGTCATCCCTAGTGGATTAACATGGTGGCAGCACATCTTAACAGGTTGTCATCCCTAGTGGATTACAGGGTGGCAGCCCTGCCCACCATTTTACATGTTCTTAGATACATCTTAACAGGGTGGCAGCCCTGCTCCACCATTATATATGTTCTTAGATACATCTTAGCAGTGTGACAACCTTGCAGCACCAATATACATGTTCTTAGATACATGTTTGCAATGTGACAGTCTTTTCCCACCATTCTACATCTTTACAGTGTTACAGCCTTCCCCTCCAATCTGCATGTTGTTAGATACATCTTAACAGGGTGGCAGCCTTGCTTGACCAATCTACATGTTCCTGGATACATATTTACAGTGTGACAGCCTTGCTCCACCATTCTACATGTTCTTAGATACATCTTAGCAGTGTTACAACCTTGTCCGACCAATATACATGTTCTTAGATACATCTTAACATGGTGACAGCCTTGCTCCACCTATACAATAACGAAGGTTCAGTCATTTTCATGTTTGCCATATCATTGCGTCGTAATTTTACATACACTTGTGACAACCCTGCCCCACCTCATGTTCTTTAATAGGCATAACATTAGATCTATAAGTGGATTGTGCTATTAAGGTTCACTTGAGGTCAGACACAGCAGTATTCCACGAACATGTGACGCAGTTCTTACATATTAAGTGAATTATTACAAATCAATCTGCAAACATTGACAGCCTTGCCCCACCATTTTATATGTTGATTTCTCTAGTGTGTCAGCCTTGGTCCACTATTCATTGTGTAAGCCTTGACCCACTATTTTACATGTTCTTGGATACATTTTAACATGGTGGCAGCCTTGCTCCACCATTCTGCGTGTTCTTAGATACATCTTAACAAAGTGACAGCCCTGCTCCACCATTCTACATGTTTTTAAATACATCTTAGCGGGGTGGCTGTCTTGCCCCACAATTCTACCTGTTCTTAGATACATCTTAGAGTGACAGCCCTGCTCCACCATCCTATAATTATGTTCTTAGATACATCTTAACAAAGATGCAGCCCTGCTCCACCATTCTATATGTTCTTAGATACATCTTAACAGGGTGGCAGCCCTGCTCCACCATTATAATTTTCTTAGATACATCTTAACAGGGTGACAGCCCTGCTTCATCATTGTATATGTTCTTAGATACACCTTAACAGAGTGTCAGCCTAGCCCCACCATTCTACATGTTCTTAGATATATCTTAACAGGGTGGCAGCCCTGCTCCACAAGTCTATGTTCTTCGATACATCTTAACAGGGTTGCAGCCCTGCTCCAGCATTCTACATGTTCTTAAATACATCTTAACCAGGTGGAAGCCTTGCTCCACCATTCTACATGTTCTTAGATACATCTTTACAGAGTGGCAGCCCTGCTCCACCATTCTATATGTTGATTTTTCTAGTGTGTCAGCCTTGGCCCGCTATTCTACATGTTCTTAGATACATCTTAACAGTTTGTCATCCCTGGTGGATTAACATGGTGGCAGCCCTGCTCCATCATTCTACATGTTCTTAGATACATGTGAACAGGTTTGCTGCCCTGCTCCACCATTCTACATGTTCTTAGCTACATCTTAACAGGGTGGCAGCCCTGCTCCATCATTCTACATGTTCTTTGATACATCTTAACAGGTGGCAGCCCTGCTCTAGCATTCTGCATGTTCTTAGATACATCTTAACAGGGTGGCAGTCTTGCCCCACGAATATACGTGCTTAGATACATCTTCAAAGGGTGGCAGCCCTGCTCAAACCTTTTTACATTTTCTTAGATACATCTTAACAGGGTGGCAGCCCTGCTGTACAAATATACATGTTCTTGGCTACATCGTAACCTGGTGGCAGCCCTGCTCCACCATTCTACATGTTCTTAGATACATCCTAACAGGGTTACAGTCATGCCCCACCATTTTACATGTTTTTAGATACATAATAGAATGGTGTCAACCATGACCACCATTGTAAATGTTCTTACCAACATTTTCACAGTGTTGCATCCTTGCCCCGCCATTGTACATGTTGTAAGATACATCTTAACAGAGTGGCAGCCCTGCTCCAC
The DNA here is from genome assembly GCA_037043455.1 of Cyrtodaria siliqua. Classification (NCBI taxonomy): domain Eukaryota; kingdom Metazoa; phylum Mollusca; class Bivalvia; order Adapedonta; family Hiatellidae; genus Cyrtodaria; species Cyrtodaria siliqua. The sequence continues at coordinate 74,579 of JAWPHD010010112.1, read as the reverse complement.
CATTCTACATGTTCTTAGATACATCTTAACAGGTGACAGCCCTGCTCTAGCATTCTACATGTTCTTAAATACATCTTAACGGGGTGTCAGCCTTGCCCCACTATTCTACATGATCTTAGATACATCTTAACAGAGTGGCAGCCCTACTCCACCATCTATATGTTGATTTTTCTAGTGTGTCAGCCTTGGCCCACTGTTCAGTGTGTCAGCTTTGGCCCACTATTCTACATGTTCTTAGATACATCATAACAGGTTGTCATCCCTGGTGGATTAACAGGGTGGCAGCCCTGCTCCACGATTTTAAATGTTCTTAGATACATCTTAACAGGGTGGCAGCCATGCTCCACTATTCTACATGTTCTTAGATGCATCTTAACAGGGTGACAGCCCTGCTTCACCATTTACATGTTTTTAGATACATCCCCTAACAATTAGATCTGTAATGGATTATCTTATAGAAGGTCACTTGAGGTCAGACACAGCTGTTTTACTATCAAGACAATAAGGAAAGTGGAGTCATTTTCATGTTTGCGTATTCTATTTTTTGCATCATGATTTTATATACACCTGTGACGACCCTGCCCCACCTCATGTTCTTTAATAGGCGTAACATTAGATCTATACGTGGATTGTTCTATAAAGGCTCACTTGAGGTCAGGCACAGCAGTATTCCAGGAACATGTGATGCAGGTCTTTACATATTAAATGAATTGTTACAAATCAGTCTACACACATTGCTGTTTTGCTTTATAAAGAAAGTTTCAGAACATGTATGTATATGCCCCCGAAACCCTTTCGCAGGCATGCAAATGAAGGCCCTATCGTAATGATACTAATATGACAATACAGATATAATGATTCTGATATAATGATACTGCTATAACAATACCGGTATAACGATACTGGCATAATGATACTGGTATAACGATATTGGTATAATGGTACTGGTATAACAATACGATATAACAATAGTGGGATAATGATACTGGTATAATGATACTGATATAATTATACTGATATAATGACATATAATTAATGAAAGTGTGATTTTAATGCTTTGATAAATTCTTCACGATTGCTGTATGCTCCTTTAAAGTTGTAAATTTTGATATGATGGGCCTGATACATATACCCTGATATAAATATGGTTTAAAAACTTATAAATCTTTTTCTAACGTTGATGTTACCCCGGTAACAAACCTGAAGAGATTACACCCTTTATGGATTGTTGTTGATGATGTGCAAGGTTTATTGTCTAAATTAAACTTATTTGAGCAATGGCATATTAAGGGCATAGATGTAGCTTCAAGCACAAACAGATATGTCTCTCTGATTTCATAACCATAACAATTGAATTGATGATAATTGACTTTACTGTGTATAATGTTATTTTACCATATTCCCCCTAATAAGGTACTTCCTTAATCACAGATTGATTTTACTGGAAATGAAATAGTTATTTTTCTTGTTGCATGACTATAGATTATGAATATATACAATTACATAACAGCATAACTTCTTATAAATAAAAAAAACAACTATTTTCTTAGCTTGATATTGTAAACTCTGTTAAATGGTATTTTCTTAGCTTGATATTGTAAATTCTGTTAACTGATGTTTTCTTAGCTTGATATTGTAAATTCTGTTAAATGGTATTTTCTTAGCTTGATATTGTAAATTCTGTTAACTGATGTTTTCTTAGCTTGATATTGTAAATTCTGTTAACTGATGTTTTCTTAGCTTGATATTGTAAATTCTGTTAACTGATATTTTCTTAGCTCGATATTGTAAATTCTGTCAACTGATGTTTTCTTAGCTTGATATTGTAAATTCTGTTAACTGATGTTTTCTTAGCTCGATATTGTAAATTCTGTTAACAGATGTTTTCTTAGCTTGATATTGTTAACTCTGTTAAATGATGTTTTCTTAGCTTGATATTGTAAACTCTGTTAAATGATGTTTTCTTAGCTCGATATTGTAAACTCTGTTTAGAAATACATTTCTCGTTGTTAGATGGTAATAACGATTATGAATAATATTGAAAACGTTAAAATGATTCCAATTACAGCTTAACTTCTTATAAAATAAACAAAAAAGCTTGTTTTCTGAAATCATTGCTAGGCTAGAATAAATATGTGGAATTATGTTCATATTGACAATGATAAAATAATCCAATAACAGCATAACTTCTTATAAATAAAACAGATGCTGTTTTCTTTGCCTGTTGTAAATTCCATTTAGCAACACATGTGTATAATATTGCCTCAGTTGACAATGTTGAAATTATTCGAATAACAGCTTAGCTTCTTGTAATTAAAAAAATGCTATTTTCAAAGCTCAGTTATTGAGTCAGAAATGTAAGTTCCATTCAACAAAATCAATATGTTAACAAAGTTTTTGAATGAATTTATATTGCTCCATTTGAAAATAATAAATTGTTCCATAAGAGGAAACCGTATTTCCCCTAATAGTAGCTGCCAGGTGCTATACAAAATGCCAAGGGGGGCTCTTATAAATGTTCGGATACAAAAGATGGAAAATGTATTGAATGTTAAAGAACTTTTTTTTTTTGAAGAGGTTTGGGGTGGTTGAGGAGGGAGTGTGGGAGACACTCCTATTAGTCATGTTATGGGAATACGGTAACTTCTGAATGTAATAAATTAAAATGTTGTTTAAGATCAATATTGCAAATTCACTTTAGCAATATATCCTTTGGTTGTTGCTAGACTGGAATACAAGTTTAAATGTACACATTTCTGAAGCATCAATTTATCATGTTAAAATAATTATAATAACAGTAACTGTAGAACTTCACCATCATATACATATCGTCTTCTGGACGGCTAAAATGGTTGCGATGTTGACATTTTAAATATTGAGTTCTGCTCAACCCAAGGCTAGAGGAGTGAACAGTAGAGACAGTTTTTCACAACTGTACATGAACAGTCTCAATCAAACTGAGACTAAAATATTTGTGTTTATGGTGTTTAGCAATTTCCAAATTTCTCCTTTCATACTCATTTTTATTTTATTTATTTTTTTGTTATAAATATACTTAACGTTATTAAAAGTGCAAGTTTTTTTATTTTGTGTTTATTTTTAATTAAAATGTCTACAAGATCGATTGCATAATTCTGATTTTACTTCTTTCAATACATGTGGATAATTTCCAACATGTACATAACACTACAATCGATCTTGGAAATAAACACAAAATAAAAAACTTGCACTTTTAATGGCATTAAGTATACAAATCTGCTGTTTGTAGTTGTTTCCTTAATATTATTTCAGCAGTTTTTGTTTTCCAAGTTGTTTGAAGGCTTTAAATGTTGGCTATGGGTGACCTGGTTCTAAAACCTTGATGGACTGTTGCCAATACAGGGATTAGGGTTTTAAAACTGGAAGGTAATGTAGCACTAAGGTAAACTACTTCAAATTGACTATATTGTCACCACGGATACTGCTGCAGGTGTCACATAGTCACTATTTAAACGAAAGCTTTAAAAATTCAAATTGGAAATAACAATCGATAGGTTTTAAGGATGATCACGCATCTTAATTATCTTTTAAAACTAGTTCGCTTTTGATTGATGAAGTTGAACTATAGTTTGTTGTTGCTAGACTGAAATAAAGAGTTTGAATAATACTGCATCAGTTGACAATGTTAATATGATTCCAATAACAGCATATTAACTTCTTATTAACATAAATACATGCTGTTTTCTTAGCTCAATATTGTAAATTCCATCTAGCAACACATCTGCAGTTCAGGGTGAGAAGGTTCTAGGCCCATTTTCCATATTTTATCTCGATGTACATGGAAGATGAGCCTGGCATGTTTATGCCTGTTAGGCGCCATATAACCTTTTCATATGTTGGTGCGCCTTAAAACCCCAATTCAATCAATATACTCTGACATCAACAATAGGGCGGATATATCTAAGGACATTTCAATTCAATCGAGCGACACATTAATTTCTTGTTGTTCGACTGAAAGATTTTGAAGGACATTGCATCAGTTGACAATGTTAAATTTTTAATAACCAATAACAGTGTACCTTCTTGCACATTAAACAAAAAAAGCTGCTTTCTCAGGTCATTAAAATCTGTCCTGCAATATGTATTTGTGTTGTTACCAAACTACAAATAAAGATGTTGAATTACATGTATATTGAATCAATTGACAATTTTAAAATAATTCTAATAACAGCATATTAACATCTTATAGACATAAAGAAATGCTGTTTTCTTAGCTCAATATTGTAAATTCCGTTTAGCAACACATCAATTTCTTGTTGCTAGACTGGAATAAAGATTTTAAATAATATTGCATCTATTGACAATGTTAAAATAATTCTGCAGTTTTCTTAGCTGAATATTGTAAATTCCATCTAGCAACACATGAATTTGTTGTTGCTAGACTGGAATAAAGATTTTAAATAATATTGCATCTATTGACAATGTTAAAATAATTATAATAACAGCATATCAACTTCTTACAAACATAGAAAATGCTGTTTTCTTCGCTCAATATTGTAAATTCCATCTAACAACACAGAATTTGATGTTGCTAGACTGGAATAAGGAGTTAAATAATATTGCATCTATTTACAATGTTAAAGTTATTCTAATAACAGCATATCAACTTCTTACAAAATGCTGTTTTCTTAGCTTAATATTGTAAATTCCATTTAGCAACACATCAATTTCTTGTTGCTAGACTGGAATAAAGATTTTAAATAATTGTGGATCTATTGACAATGTTTAAATAATTCTGCTGTATTCTTAGCTGAATATTGTAAATTCCATCTAGCAACACATGAATTAACAAAAGGGCGGAGATATCTAAGGACTGGCGACATTTCAATTCAATCGAGCGACCCATTAATTTCTTGTTGTTCGACTGAATTAAAGATTTTGAAGGACATTGCATCAGTTGACAATGTTAAATTTTTAATAACCAATAACAGTGTGACTTCTTGCACATTAAACAAAAAAAGCTGCTTTCTCAGATCATTAAATTCTGTCCTGCAATATGTATTTGTGTTGTTACCAAACTACAAATAAAGATGTTGAATTACATGTATATTGAATCAATTGACAATGTTAAAATAATTCTAATAACAGCATATCAACTTCTTACAAACATACAAAATGCTGTTTTCTTAGCTCAATATTGTAAATTCCATTTAGCAACACATCAGCTTGTTGTAACTTAGACTTGAAAAAGGATAATGAATAACAACAGTATGGCAATATTATTGCTTCAATATTCTAAGCTCAATGATTGTTTCGGCTTAAAATACAGGGATGAGGGTTTTAAAACTGGAAGGTAATGTAGCCACTAAGGTAAACTACATCAGATTGACTGTGTATTGTCACCACGGATACTGCTGCAGGTGTCACATAGTCACTATTTAAACGAAAGCTTTAAAATTCAAATTGGAAATAAAAATCGATAGGTTTTAAGAACAATCACACATCTTAATTATCTTTTAAAACTAGTTCGCTTTTGATTGATAAAGTTGAACTATAGTTTGTTGTTGCTAGACTGGAATAAAGAGTTTGAATAATACTGCATCAGTTGACAATGTTAATATGATTCCAATAACAGCATATTAACTTCTTATTAACATAAAAATATGCTGTTTTCTTAGCTCAGTATTGTAAATTCCATCTAGCAACACATCAGTTTGTTGTTTCTAGACTGGAATAAAGAGTCTGAATAATACAGCATCTATGGACAATGTTAATATGATTCCAATAACAGCATATTAACTTCTTATTAACATAAAAACATGCTGTTTTCTTAGCTCAATATTGTAAATTCCATCTAGCAACACATCAGTTTGTTGTTTCTAGACTGGAATAAAGAGTTTGAATAATACAGCATCTATGGACAATGTTAATATGATTCCAATAACAGCATATTAACTTCTTATTAACATAAAAACATGCTGTTTTCTTAGCTCAATATTGTACATTCCATCTAGCAACACATCAGTTTGTTGTTTCTAGACTGGAATAAAGATTTTGAATAATACAGCATCTATGGACAATGTTAATATGATTCCAATAACAGCATATTAACTTCTTATTAACATAAAAACATGCTGTTTTCTTAGCTCAATATTGTCAATTCCATCTAGCAACACATCAGTTTGTTGTTTCTAGACTGGAATAAAGAGTCTGAATAATACAGCATCTATGGACAATGTTAATATGATTCCAATAACAGCATATTAACTTCTTATTAACATAAAAACATGCTGTTTTCTTAGCTCAATATTGTAAATTCCATCTAGCAACACATCAGTTTGTTGTTTCTAGACTGGAATAAAGAGTGAATAATACAGCATCTATGGACAATGTTAATATGATTCCAATAACAGGATATTAACTTCTTATTAACATAAAAATATGCTGTTTTCTTAGCTCAGTATTGTAAATTCCATCTAGCAACACATCAGTTTGTTGTTTCTAGACTGGAATAAAGAGTCTGAATAATACAGCATCTATGGACAATGTTAATATGATTCCAATAACAGCATATTAACTTCTTATTAACATAAAAACATGCTGTTTTCTTAGCTCAATATTGTAAATTCCATCTAGCAACACATCAGTTTGTTGTTTCTAGACTGGAATAAAGAGTTTGAATAATACAGCATCTATGGACAATGTTGATATGATTCCAGTAAAAGCATATTAACTTCTTATTAACATAAAAACATGCTGTTTTCTTAGCTCAATATTGTACATTCCATCTAGCAACACATCAGTTTGTTGTTTCTAGACTGGAATAAAGATTTTGAATAATACAGCATCTATGGACAATGTTAATATGATTCTAACAACAGCATAACTTTGTGTAACTTGAAAATAAATGCTGTTTATAAATTCTGTCTAGCAAAATTCATTTGTGTAGTTGCTAGGCTGGATTAAAGATGTTGAATTACACTCATATTGCCTCTGTTAACAATTATAATGATCCCAAATGCAGCATAGTTTGTACAAAAGAAAAATCTGTTTTCTTAGCTCAGTATCGTCAATTCAGTCTAGCGACACATTAATTTCTTGTTCGACTGAATTAAAGATTTTGAATGACATTGCATCAGTTGACAATGTTACATTTTTAATAACCAATAAAAGTATGACTTCTTCAACGTTAAAAAAAAAAAAAAGCTGCTTTCTTAGGTCATTAAATTCTGTCCTGCAATATGTATTTGTGTTGTTACTAATCTACAAATAAAGATGTTGAATTACATGTATATTGAATTAATTGGCAATGTTAAAATAATTCTCATAACAGCATATTAACATCTTACAGACATAAAAAAATGCTGTTTTCTTAGCTTAATATTGTAAATTCCATTTAGCAACACATCAATTTGTTGTTGCTAGACTGGAATAAAGATTTTAAATTATATTGCATCTATTGACAATGTTAAAATAATTCTGCTGTTTTCTTAGCTGAATATTGTAAATTCCACCTAGCAACACATGAATTTGTTGTTTCTAGACTGGAATAAAGATTTTAAATAATATTGCATGTATTGACAATGTTAAAATAATTTTAATAACAGCATATCAACTTCTTACAAACATAGAAAATGCTGTTTTCTTAGCTCAATATTGTAAATTCCATTTAACAACACATCAGTTTGTTGTAACTAGGCAATGAATAACAACAGTATGGCAATATTATTGCTTCAATATTCTAAGCTCAATGATTGTTTCGGCTTAAAATTGTTGTTGTAAACTTCATAAGCAGTTTTTGTTTTCCAAGTTGTTTGAAGGCTTTAAATGTTGGCTTTGGGTGACCTGCTTCTAAAACCTTGATGGACTGTTGGCAATACAGGGATTAGGGTTTCAAAACTGGAAGGTAATGTAGCCACTAAGGTAAACTACATCAGATTGACTGTATATTGTCACCACGGATACTGCTGCAGGTGTCACATAGTCACTATTTAAACGAAAGCTTTAAAATTCAAATTGGAAATAAAAATCGATAGATTTTAAGAACGATCACGCATCTTAATTATCTTTTAAAACTAGTTCGCTTTTGATTGATAAAGTTGAACTATAGTTTGTTGTTGCTAGACTGGAATAAAGAGTTTGAATAATACTGCATCAGTTGACAATGTTAATATGATTCCAATAAGAGCATATTAACTTTTTATTAACATAAAAATATGCTGTTTTCTTATCTCAGTATTGTAAATTCCATCTAGCAACACATCAGTTTGTTGTTTCTAGACTGGAATAAAGAGTTTGAATAATACAGCATCTATGGACAATGTTAATATGATTCCAATAACAGTATATTAACTTCTTATTAACATAAAAACATGCTGTTTTCTTAGCTCAATATTGTAAATTCCATCTAGCAACACATCAGTTTGTTGTTTCTAGACTGGAATAAAGAGTTTGAATAATACAGCATCTATGGACAATGTTAATATGGTTCCAGTAACAGCATATTAACTTCTTATTAACATAAAAACATGCTGTTTTCTTAGCTCAATATTGTAAATTCTATCTAGCAACACATCAGTTTGTTGTTTCTAGACTGGAATAAAGAGTTTGAATAATACAGCATCTATGGACAATGTTAATATGATTCCAACAACAGCATAACTTTGTGTAACTTGAAAATAAATGCTGTTTATAAATTCTGTCTACCAAAATTCATTTGTAGATGCTAGGCTGGATTAAAGATGTTGAATTACACTCATATTGCCTCAGTTAACAATAATAATGATCCTCAAAGCAGCATAGTTTGTACAAAAGAAAAATCTGTTTTCTTAGCTCAATATCGTCAATTCAGTCTAGCGACACATTAATTTCTTGTTGTTCGACTGAATTAAAGAATTTGAATGACATTGCATCAGTTGACAATGTTAAATTTTTAATAACCAATAACAGTATGTCTTCTTGCACATTAAACAAAAAATCTGCTTTCTCAGGTCATTAAATACTGTCCTGCAATATGTATTTGTGTTGTTACTAAACTACCAATAAAGATGTTGAATTACATGTACATTGAATCAATTGACAATGTTAAAATAATTCTCATAACAGCATATTAACATCTTATAGACATAAAGAAATGCTGTTTTCTTAGCTCAATATTGTAAATTCCGTTTAGCAACACATCAATTTCTTGTTGCTAGACTGGAATAAAGATTTTAAATAATATTGCATCTGTTGACAATGTTAAAATAATTCTGCAGTTTTCTTAGCTGAATATTGTAAATACCATCTAGCAACACATGAATTTGTTGTTGCTAGACTGGAATAAAGATTTTAAATAATATTGCATCTATTGACAATGTTAAAATAATTATAATAACAGCATATCAACTTCTTACAAACATAGAAAATGCTGTTTTCTTCGCTCAATATTGTAAATTCCATCTAACAACACAGAATTTGATGTTGCTAGACTGGAATAAGGAGTTCAATAATATTGCATCTATTTACAATGTTAAAGTTATTCTAATAACAGCATATCAACTTCTTACAAAATGCTGTTTTCTTAGCTCAATATTGTAAATTCCATTTAGCAACACATCAATTTCTTGTTGCTAGACTGGAATAAAGATTTTAAATAATTGTGGATCTATTGACAATGTTAAAATAATTCTGCTGTATTCTTAGCTGAATATTGTAAATTCCATCTAGCAACACATGAATTTGTTGTTGCTAGACTGGAATAAAGATTTTAAATAATATTGCATCTATTGCCAATGTTAAAATAATTCTAATAACAGCATATCAACTTCTTACAAACATAGAAAATGCTGTTTTCTTAGCTCAATATTGTAAATTCCATCTAGCAACACAGAAATTGTTGTTGCTAGACTGGAATAAGGAGTTAAATAATATTGCATCTATTGACAATGTTAAAGTAATTCTAATAACAGCATATCAACTTCTTACAAACTTACAAAATGCTGTTTTCTTAGCTCAATATTGTAAATTCCATTTAGCAACACATCAGTTTGTTGTAACTAGGCAATGAATAACAACAGTATGGCAATATTATTGCTTTAATATTCTAAGCTCAATGATTGTTTCGGCTTAAAATTGTTGTTGTAAACTACATAAGCAGTTTTTGTTTTCCAAGTTGTTTGAAGGCTTTAAATTTTGGCTATGGGTGACCTGGTTCTAAAACCTTGATAGACTGTTGGCAATTCAGGGATTAGGGTTTTAAAACTAGAAGGTAATGTAGCCACTAAGGTAAACTACATCAGATTGACTGTATATTGTCACCACGGAGACTGCTGCAGGTGTCACATAGTCACTATTTAAACGAAAGTTTTAAAATTCAAATTGGAAATAAAAATCAATAGTTTTTAAGAATGATCACGCATCTTAATTATCTTTTAAAACTAGTTCGCTTTTGATTGATGAAGTTGAACTATAGTTTGTTGTTGCTAGACTGGAATAAAGAGTTTGAATAATACTGCATCAGTTGACAATGTTAATATGATTCCAATAACAGCATATTAACTTCTTATTAACATAAAAACATGCTGTTTTCTTTGCTCAATATTGTAAATTCCATCTAGCAACACATCAGTTTGTTGTTTCTAGACTGGAATAAAGAGTTTTGAATAATACAGCATCTATGGACAATGTTAATATGACTCTAACAACAGCATAACTTTGTGTAACTTGAAAATAAATGCTGTTTATAAACTCTGTCTAGCAAAATTCGTTTGTGTAGTTGCTAGGCTGTATTAAAGATGTTGAATTACACTCATATTGCCTCAGTTAACAATATTAATGATCCCAAAAGCAGCATAGTTTGTACAAAAGAAAAATCTGTTTTCTTAGCTCAATATCGTCAATTCAGTCTAACGACACATTAACTTCTTGTTATTCGACTGAATTAAAGATTTTGAATGACATTGCATCAGTTGACAATGTTAAATTTTTAATAACCAATAACAGTATGACTTCTTGCACATTAAACAAAAAAGCTGCTTTCTTAGGTCATTAAATTCTGTCCTGCAATATGTATTTGTGTTACTAAACTACAAATAAAGATGTTGAATTACATGTATATTGAATCAATTGACAATGTTAAAATAATTCTCATAACAGCATAACAACATCTTATAGACATAAAAAAAATGCTGTTTTCTTAGCTCAATATTGTAAATTCCATTTAGCAACACATCAATTTCTTGTTGCTAGACTGGAATAAAGATTTTAAATAATATTGCATCTATTGACAATGTTAAAATAATTCTGCAGTTTTCTTAGCTGAATATTGTAAATTCCATCTAGCAACACATGAATTTGTTGTTGCTAGACTGGAATAAAGATTTTAAATAATATTGCATCTATTGACAATGTTAAAATAATTCTAATAACAGCATATCAACTTCTTACAAACATAGAAAATGCTGTTTTCTTAGCTCAACATTGTAAATTCCATTTAGCAACACATCTGCTTGTTGTAACTAGGCAATGAATAACAACAGTATGGCAATATTATTGCTTCAATATTCTAAGCTAAATGATTGTTTCGGCTTAAAATTGTTGTTGTAAACTTCATAAGCAGTTTTTGTTTTCCAAGTTGTTTGAAGGCTTTAAATGTTGGCTATGGGTGACCTGGTTCTTAAACCTTGATGGACTGTTGGCAATACAGGGATTAGGGTTTTAAAACTGTAAGGTAATGTAGCCACTAAGGTAAACTACATCAGATTGACTGTATATTGTCACCACGGATACTGCTGCAGGTGTCACATAGTCACTATTTAAACGAAAGCTTTAAAATTCAAATTGGAAATAAAAATCGATAGGTTTTAAGAATGATCACGCATCTTAATTATCTTTTAAAACTAGTTCGCTTTTGAATGATGAAGTTGAACTATAGTTTGTTGTTGCTAGACTGTAATAAATAATACTGCATCAATTGACAATGTTAATATGGTTCCAGTAACAGCATATTAACTTCTTATTAACATAAACACATGCTGTTTTCTTAGCTCAATATTGTAAATTCCATCTACCAACACATTAGTTTGTTGTTTCTAGACTGGAATAAAGAGTTTGAATAATTCAGCATCTATGGACAATGTTAATATGATTCTAACAACAGCATAACTTTGTGTAACTTGAAAATAAATGCTGTTTATAAATTCTGTCTAGCAAAATTCATTTGTGTAGTTGCTAGGCTGGATTAAAGATGTTGAATTACACTCATATTGCCTCACTTGACAATAATAATGATCCCAAATGCAGCATTGTTTGTACAAAAGAAAAATCTGTTTTCTTAGCTCAATATCGTTAATTCAGTCTAACGACACATTAACTTCTTGTTGTTCGACTGAATTAAAGATTTTGAATGACATTGCATCAGTTGACAATGTTAAATTTTTAATAACCAATAACAGTATGACTTCTTGCACATTAAACAAAAAAGCTGCTTTCTTAGGTCATTAAATTCTGTCCTGCAATATATATTTGTGTTGTTACTAAACTACAAATAAAGATGTTGAATTACATGTATATTGAATTAATTGGCAATGTTAAAATAATTCTCATAACAGCATATTAACATCTTATAGACATAAAAAAATGCTGTTTTCTTAGCTTAATATTGTAAATTCCATTTAGCAACACATCAATTTGTTGTTGCTAGAATGGAATAAAGATTTTAAATAATATTGCATCTATTCACAATGTTAAAATAATTCTGCTGTTTTCTTAGCTGAATATTGTAAATTCCATCTAGCAACACATGAATTTGTTGTTGCTAGACTGGAATAAAGATTTTAAATAATATTGCATCTATTGACAATGTTAAAATAATTATAATAACAGCATATCAACTTCTTACAAACATAGAAAATGCTGTTTTCTTAGCTCAATATTGTAAATTCCATTTAGCAACACATCTGTTTGTTCCAACTAGGCAATGAATAACAACAGTATGGCAATATTATTGCTTCAATATTCTAAGCTCAATGATTGTTTCGGCTTAAAGTTGTTGTTGTAAACTTCATGAGCAGTTGTTGTTTTCAAAGTTGTTTGAAGGCTATAAATGTTGGCTATGGGTGACCTGGTTCTAAAACCTTGATGGACTGTTGGCAATACAGGGATTAGGGTTTTAAAACTGGAAGGTAATGTAGCCACTAAGGTAAACTACATCAGATTGACTGTATATTGTCACCACGGATACTGCTGCAGGTGTCACATAGTCACTATTTAAACGAAAGCTTTAAAATTCAAATTGGAAATAAAAATCGATAGGTTTTAAGAATGATCACGCATCTTTATTATCTTAAAACTAGTTCGCTTTTGATTGATGAAGTTGAACTATAGTTTGTTGTTGCTAGACTGGAATAAAGAGTTTGAATAATACAGCATCTATGGACAATGTTAATATGGTTCCAATAACAGCATATTAACTTCTTATTAACATAAAAACATGCTGTTTTCTTAGCTCAATATTGTAAATTCCATCTAGCAACACATTAGTTTGTTGTTTCTAGACTGGAATAAAGAGTTTGAATAATACAGCATCTATGGACAATGTTAATATGATTCTAACACCAGCATAACTTTGTGTAACTTGAAAATAAATGCTGTTTATAAATTCTGTCTAGCAAAATTCATTTGTGTAGTTGCTAGGCTGGATTAAAGATGTTGAATTACACTCATATTGCCTCTGTTAACAATAATAATGATCCCAAATGCAGCATAGTTTGTACAAAAGAAAAATCTGTTTTCTTAGCTCAATATCGTCAATTCAGTCTAACGACACATTAATTTCTTGTTGTTCGACTGAATTAAAGATTTTGAATGACATTGCATCAGTTGACGATGTTGAATTTTGAATAACCAATAACAGTATGACTTCTTGCACATTAAACAAAAAAGCTGCTTTCTTAGGTCATTAAATTCTGTCCTGCAATATGTATTTGTGTTGTTACTAAACTACAAATAAAGATGTTGAATTACATGTATATTGAATCAATTGACAATGTTAAAATAATTCTCATAACAGCATAACAACATCTTATAGACATAAAAAAAAATGCTGTTTTCTTAGCTTAATATTGTAAATTCCATTTAGCAACACATCAATTTCTTGTTGCTAGACTGGAATAAAGATTTTAAATAATATTGCATCAATTGACAATGTTAAAATAATTCTAATAACAGCATATCAACTTCTTACAAACATAGAAAATGCTGTTTTCTTAGCTCAATATTGTAAATTCCATCTAGCAACACATCAGTTTGTTGTCGCTGGACTGGAATAAGGAGTTAGATAATATTGCATCTATCAACAATGTTAAAATAATTCTAATAACAGCATAAGAACTACTTACAAACACAGAAAATAATTCTAATAACAGCATGTTAACTTCTTACAAACATAGAAAATGCTGTTTTCTTAGCTAAATATTGTAAATTCCATCTAGGAACACATGAATTTGTTGTTGCTAGACTGCAATAAAGATTTTAAATAATATTGCATCTATGGACAATGTTAATATGATTCCAATGAGAGCATAACTTCTTGTAAATTACAAAATCATACTGTTTGTAAATTCTGTCTAGCAAAATTCATTTGTGTATTGCTAGACTGGAATAAAGATGTTGAAATACACTCATTGCCTCAGTTGACAATGTTAACATTATTCCATAAAAGCTTGAATTCTTGTAGCTTTCTTTTACTTTCTATTCTTATAAATTAAAAAAAAAAGATCTTAAAGGGACACATGGCAATGTTTTTTTGTGTTTTTTTTTATTTATATTTTTGCATCCCGTATTTTTTTTTCCATAACTTGCATTTTTGCAAAGTATTGTTGATAATTATTTTAATTGTCATAAGCAATTGTTTCTACATTGTTACTGATTTATTTAATAGATTTTTTTTCGATAATGTCTTTAAAGCTAAGTCAGAAAAAAATAAAATATATTATTGCACCAAACGCATCTTTAAAAACTAAGGTAGAATAAGGAATAAATATCCTTGTAATAATTTTTTTATAATATGCAAGCTGATTTTAAGTCAAACTGATCCTGGATAAATTAATCATGGTGCAATTTTAATACTTTTTATATATTCAAAATTGGCTTGTGTCCCTTAAAGTCAGTACAGATATTTATGTCTAGCAATATTTATTGTGTTGCTGCTAAAATAGACTCAAGATGTTGAATTATATTCATACTGAATCAACAAAATCATTTCCTGTTTGACTTTTTATAATGCCTGTTCTTCTAAATACAAAAACACACAAAAAAATGCTGTTTTTGTTTTGCAATATTGTAAATTCCGTAACATAACAACAGGTTGTCATTGTTAGAATTTTAATAAAGATTTTGAATAACATTTATAATGCATCAGTTGACAATGTGGAAATGATATCATCATAACAATTAACTGCTAATTACTACACACTAATTACTACACACAATTGTTTTCTTAGCTCGGTATTGCAAGTTCTGTCCAGTAGCACATACTTTTGTTGATGCTAGAAGGGAATAAATAGTTTGCAGTGTTTAATTGATTACAATAACGCATAATGTGTTATTGCACTTGTAAATCATTTGAATAAATTTAATATTTAATTGACACTGTTAAAATAGTTAAAGTAACAGCATTACTTCTTAATTATAAAACGTTTAAATACATATTGTAAATTTAGTCTTGCAATGTTTGTTTTGTTGTGGCTAGATTAGAATAATGAGTGCATAAATTGACAATGTTAAAATGGTTTCAATATTAAGTTTAGTCTTGCAAAAATAAATTTTGTTGTTGCAAGACTAGAACAAATATATTTGTGAATTTTGCATCATTTGACAATGTTTATATGTTTACATCAACCATTTTCAATGGTTATGAAATTAGGTCTGTTTGAAATTCGAAACTAAAATTGGGGGGTTGGCTAAACTCTTGCACACTTCAGTTGGTCAAAATGTAAATCAATATTTACTATTAACCTTCAGCTATTGTCTTTGTTACTTAATCTAAAAAGGTTCCAATTAAAAAGGTTCCAAGATAAAATTTGATATAATAAGACTGATCTGTGTGCATTATACACAGGATTAATAAAAGTTGTGCAGATGCATGCACTATCCAAGCATATTACAGTTTACAGAGGAGCTAAAATACCCATTTTACATATAACTATGTTAATTGTACATATAACTATGTTAATTGAGTATAACAATTTCAGCTTTATATTGAAAGCTAATTGAGAATATGCACAAATCAACATCTCCTAATATCATCAATCTGTATAAATTCATAACTACTGTTTCTCAAGTACACATAATGACCATTCAATTATATTAGTGGGCTAACACTACAGGCATGTAAACCAGGTTCCTAGGTACACGTGAACAGTGTCACATCCCTGTGTTTTACCAATCCCCAGGCTGTAAGATACTTAATAAGAAATGACTGCCCTGTCCCAGTATTATACAAGCTTCTGAATAAACAGTGACCTAACTGGGCATGACAGTCTTCTTGCTGCGTTCTTCTGGCTCATAGCAAATCAACATGGAGTGCCTGCCCGGAACACCATTATACAGGCTGTTTGCATAGAGTGCCTGCTGCCCTGTCCCACCATCCTACAGTCTGTTAACATGGAGTTCCTGCACTGTCTTACCATTCTACAGGCTGTTAACATGGAGTGCCTGCCCTGTCCTACCATTCTGCAGGCTGTTAACATGGAGTTCCTGCACTGTCCTACCATTCTACAGGCTGTTAACATGGAGTGCCTGCCCTGTCCTACCATTCTGCAGACTGTTAACATGGAGTTCCTGCCCTGTACTACCATTCTACAGGCTGTTAACATGAAGTTCCTGCCCTGTCCTACCATTCTACAGGCTGTTAACATAAAGTGCCTGCCCTGTCCTACCATTCTGCAGACTGTTACCATGGAGTTCTTGCCCTGTCCTACCATTCTGCAGGCTGTTAACATCCATGGAGTTCCTGCACTGTCCTACCATTCTACAGAATGTAACATGGAGTGTCCACCTTGTCTCACCATTCTACAGGCTGTTAACATGGAGTACCTGCTCTGTCTTACCATTCTACAGGCTGTTAACATGGAGTGCCTACCCTGTCTTACCATTCTACAGGCTGTTAACATGGAGTGCCTGCCCTGTCCTACCATTCCACAGGCTGTTAACATGGAGTGTCCACCCTGTCCCACCATCAGTGTATTGAGCAGAAATTCAAGTACTGGGTGTGCAAATATGCAAAATAATTTGCTAACAGGTGTTGTGTGCCAACTTGTGACAAGTGGGTGTCTCTGGGGTATTTATCACAGATAAAGGTGAAAAATGTGCATTTTAGATCATCTTTTTTCTATGAATGTAGACAAAACCTGACAATATCAAGAAAGTAAGTGTTTGGAAGTGTTGTTTAGGAAAAAAAGAAGTTTTAACCCATTTTTTTTCTTTCTTTTTTTTTACCCCACCCACTCCTCCAAATATTGGCCGCGATTTTTCAAAAACGTCCGTGCAGAAGACGGTTGCACAGTTGGCTAATACACTGCTTACCATTCTACAGGCTGTTCACATGGAGTGCCTGCCCTGTCTTACCATTCTACAGGCTGTTCACATCGAGCGCCTGCCCTGTCTTACCATTATACAGGCTGTTCACATGGAGCGCCTGCCCTGTCTTACCATTCTACAGGCTACATGGAGTGCCTGCCCTGTCTTACCATTCTACAGGCTGTTAACATGGATTGGCCGCCATGTCCCACCATTCTACAGGCTGTTAACATGGAGCGCCTGCCCTGTCCTACCATTCTAAAGGCTGTTAACATGGAGTGCCTGCCCTTTCTTACCATTCTAGAGCTGTTGACATGGAGCGCCTGCCCTGTCTTACCATACCATTCTACAGGCTGTTAACATGGAATGGCCACCATGTCCCACAATTCTACAGGCTTTTAACATTGAGTGCCTGCCCTGTCCTATCATTCTACAGGCAGTTACCATGGAGTGCCTGCACTGTTCCACCATTCTCCAGGCTGTTAACATGGAGTTCCCACCCTGTTCCCTGTTCTACCATTCTACAAGCTGTTGACAATACTTTTTGTGTCACCTTTTCGAAGAAAAATACGATACATAGTGATCACTTTGTCGTCCGTCAGTCCGTCCGTCCGTCACGGAAACTAAACGTTGGCTATAATTTTCTCATTTCTTGATATTTCTTCAAACTTTCAATATATATATACTCGTCATGACAACTTACTAAAATATAAAGGTCAAGGTCACACTGAAGTTCATTATACTTGTTTTTTCTTCACAAAAACTTAACGTTGGCTGTAACGTCCTCATTTCTTGATATTTCTTCAAACTTTGAGTGTGTACTTTTCATGACACAATTGACATGGCCATACTAAAATATAAAGGTCAAGGTCACACTGAAGGGTTAAATACTCATTTTTTCTTCATGAAAACTTACTCAGGCCAGTTTATCAAGGTCATTTATCTGGATCCAAAAAAACTTGTTATACCGACAAAGCACTGACAGGCGACACACGTGTTCTGAGGAGCACCCATCTTGTTCACCTTCTAAACCCTCCTAATATGCTCCTATCTTTCACTTCCCCTCACTCCATCTTTCACCACTTCTGGCGTTGTCCCTCTTACTGGATAGTTATCTGCCGGGACTCACTTTCTGTTGAAACATCACTGTATACCCTTTTTCTATGCTGACTGACTTTTCACCCACAATTCGACTGATCATTTACTTTTTTTCCTTAGAGTGGACTGTTTCTGGGACATTGCTGATGTGTCATTTATTATAGTCTATGATTGGGACGCAGCCTCCCCATACTACTCAGTGGTACTGCAATCAAGCTACATTGCCACTACTAGGCTACTGACCACTGCATGCTTTAGATGTACCAGACTAAGAACCAATGAATTCTGTCTAGAGCGTTCCTTCTTTCAATAAATGTCGGCCTAGCATAATCATAAGACAACAGTTAGGTACTTACTTCTTCCAAGGCAAATTTGAGGGCCGAGAATGTGGCTTATGTTAAATGGTGATGAAATATGAGCAGTGAATTAATAAAACATAATATGGAGAGACCAGCATTAGGCAGGGTTTAAACTCACAACTTTACGCTTGTGGGCACAGTGCTCTTACCACTGGGCTGTAGAGGCCTTATGTAAACTAAACAATACATGGAGTGCCAGCCCTATCCAACCATTCTACAGGCCTTTTACAAAACAAGGAGCGCCCACCCTCTCCCAGCATTTTGCACGCTGTTAACATGGAGTGGCTGCCCTACCTCACAATTCTCCAGGCTGTAAACATAGAGTACCTGCACTATCTCGCCATTTTACAGGCTGTTAACAATACATGGAGTTGCTGCCCTGTCCCATATTTTACAGGCCGTTTACAAAACAGTGTACCTGCCATATCCCATCATTCTATTGGCTATTAACTAGGTAGTGCCCATCCTGTTCTACCCTTCTGCATCATTATACTCCCGCTTTCACAAAGAGAAATGGAATCACGTTTTCCCCAACGTCCCATCCCATCCCATCCCGTCACACATTTTTATTCCGTCGCGTCCCGTCGAATAACATATTTTTATACTTCCATATCTCAAACACTTTTGAATGGATTGTTCCCAAACTTCATATACTCGTAACAACTGATTAACTTATGTCCCTCTACATCACCCATCATTGATTGTCTAATTTATTACAGAATTATGGTCCTTTGTTTGACTTAGAATTTTCCACTTTAATATTGTATAATGGCCTGTTAACATATTTTTTCTCAATCAATTTCGAATTGATTGTTCCCAGACTTCATGTACACATAACAACTGATTACCTTATGTCCTTCTACATCACAAATTATTTCACTTGAACACTTTTCATGGATTGTTATTACAACTAACATACAGTTCACACATGATGATATTATGTGTCTCTGCATTGATGGTTGTTCGATTCTGCGATCTTTTTTTACAGAATTATGGACCTTTGTTTTAAATAGAATTTCTCTCACTTTCAGAAATTAACAGTTATTTTAGACATTTATTAGTCCCCTACAGTGTGTTACCGGAGGGGCTATAGGTTTACCTCCCGTCAGTCCATCAGTTCATCCGAAAACCTGGATCCTGCTAAAACTTAAAAACTATAAAAGCTATTTTTATCGAACATTTTACATGTGGTAGAGAGGCATAAGGAGATTAAGCACGTTATTTAATTTTGTTGATATGGCCAAAGTTGTGGTTGCTATGGCAACAAAATAGTAAAAAAAACACGTCGGTCCATCCAGATCCAGAAAACTGGATTCTACGATGGAGTTCCTGCCCTGTCCCACCATTCTCCAGGCTGTTAACATGGAGTACTTGCCCTGTCCCACCATTCTTCAGGCTGTTAACTTGGAGTGTCTGCCCTGTCTCACCATTATCCAGGCTGTTAACTTGGAGTGTCTGCCCTGTCACAATTATATGGGATGTTAACATGAAGTGCCAGCCCTGTCCTACAATTCTCCAGGCTGTTAACATGGAGTGCCTGCCCTGTCCCACCATTCTAAAGGCTGTTAACATGGAGTATCTGCCCTGTCACAGTTCTATGGGATGTTAACATAGAGTCCCTGCTCCATCCTACCATTATACAAGCTGTTAACATGAAGTGCCTGCCCTGTCCCACTATTCTCCAGGCTGTTAACATGGAGTGCCATCCCTGTCCCACCATTCTCCAGGCTGTTAACATGGAGTGCCTGCCCTGTCCCACCATTCTCCAGGCTGTTAACATGGAGTGCCAGCCCTGTCCCACTATTTTCCAGGCTGTTAACATGGAGTGCCTGCCCTGTCCCACCATTCTCCAGGCTGTTAACATGGAGTGCCTGCCCTGTCCCACCATTCTCCAGGCTGTTAACATGGAGTGCCAGCCCTGTCCCACCATTCTCCAGGCTGTTAACATGGAGTGCCTGTCCAGTCTCACCATTATCCAGGCTGTTAACCTGGAGTGCCTGCCCTGTCACAATTCTATGGGATTTTAACATAGAGTGCCTGCTCTGTCCTACCATTCTACAGGCTGTTAATATGGAGTGCCAGCCCTGTCCTACAATTCTCCAGGCTGTTATCGTGGAGTGCCTGCCCTGTCCCAGCATTCTAAAGGCTGTTAACATGGAGTGCAAGCCCTGTCCCACCATTCTCCAGGCTGTTAACATGAAGTGCCTGCCCTGTCCCACCATTCTCCAGCCTGCTATATATGGAGTGCCAGCCCTGTCCCACCATTCTCCAGGCTGTTAACTTGGAAGTGCCTGCCCTGTCCCACCATTCTCCAGGCTGTTAACATGGATGCATGCCCTGTCACACCATTCTCCAGGCTGTTAACTTGGAAGTGCCTGCCCTGTCCCACCATTCTCCAGGCTGTTAACATGGAGTGCCTGCCCTGTTCCATAATTCTACAGGCTGTTAACATGGAGTGCCAGCCCTGTCCCACAATTATCCAGGCTGTTGTCATGGAGTGTCTGCCCTGTCCCACCATTCTACAGTCGGTTAACATGGAGTGCAAGCCCTGTCCCACCATTCCCCACTAGGCTGTTAACATGAAGTGCCTGCCCTGTCCCACCATTTTCCAGGCTGTAAACTTGGAAGTGCCTGCTCTGTCCTACCATTCTACAGGCTGTTAATATGGAGTGCCAGCCCTGTCCTACAATTCTCCAGGCTGTTATCATGGAGTGCCTGCCCTGTCCCAGCATTCTAAAGGCTGTTAACATGGATGCATGCCCTGTCACACCATTCTCCAGGCTTTTAACTTGGAAGTGCCTGCCCTGTCCCACCATTCTCCAGGCTGTTAACATGGAGTGCCTGCCCTGTTCCATAATTCTACAGGCTGTTAACATGGAGTGCCAGCCCTGTCCCACAATTATCCAGGCTGTTGTCATGGAGTGTCTGCCCTGTCCCACCATTCTACAGTCTGTTAACATGGAATGCAAGCCCTGTCCCACCATTCCCCACTAGGCTGTTAACATGAAGTGCCTGCCCTGTCCCACCATTTTCCAGGCTGTAAACTTGGAAGTGCCTGCCCTGTCCCACCATTCTCCAGGCCGATTTATATGGAGTGCCTGCCCTGTTCCATAATTCTACAGGCTGTTAACATGGAGTGCCTGCCCTGTCGCACAATTATCCAGGCTGTTATAATGGATTGTCTGCCCTGTCCCACCATTCTCCAGGCTGATAATATGGAGTGCCTGCCCTGTTCCAACATTCGCCAGGCTGTTAACATGGAGTGTCTGCCCTGTGCTACCATTCTCCAGGCTGTTAACATGGAGTGCTTGCCCTGTCCCACCATTCTCCAGGCTGTTAACATGGAGTGCCTTCCCTGTCCCACCATTCTCCAGGCTGTTAGCATGGAGTGCCTGCCCTGTCCCACAATTCTCCAGGCTGTTAGCATGGAGTGCCTGCCCTGTCCCACAATTCTACGGGCTGTTAACGTAGAGTGCCAGCTCTCTCCTACAATTTTACAGGCTGTTAACATGGAGTGCCAGTCCTGTCTACAATTCTCCAGGCTGTTAACATGGTGTGGTGTGCCCTGCCTTGCCCACCATTCTATGGGTTCTTAACATAGAGTGCCCACCCAATCTCACCATTCTTCAGGCTGTTGTTAACATGGAATGCCTGCCCTGTTCCACCATTCTACTGGCTGTTAACATAGAGTGCCTGCCTTGTACCATTCTACAGGCTGTTAACATGGCCTGCCCTGTCCTACCATTCTATAGGCTGTTAACATTGCCTGCCCTGTCCTACCATTCTATAGGCTGTGAACACGGAGTGCCTGCACTGCCCCACCATTCAACAGCCTGTTAACATGGCCTGCCCTGTCCTACCATTCTACAGGCTGTTAACATGACCTGCCCTGTCCTACCATTCTGTAGGCTGTGAACATGGAGTGCCTGCACTGTCCCACCATTCTACAGGCTGTTAACATGGCCTGCCCTGTCCTACCATTCTATAGGCTGTGAACACGGGAGTGCCTGCAATGTCCCACCATTCTACAGGCTGTTAACATCGAGTGCATGCCCTGTCCCACCACTCTACAGGCTGTTAACATCGAGTGCCTGCCCCACCATTTTACAGTCTGTTAGCATCCAGAGTGTCTTCCCTGTTCCACCATTCTACTGGCTGTTAACATCGTGTGCCTGCCCTGTTGTACCATTCTACAGGCTGTTAACATGGTGTGCCTGTCCTGTTCCACCATTCTACAGGCTGGCCTGCCCTGTCTTACCATTCTATAGGCTGTGAACATGGAGTGCCTACACTGTCCCACCATTCTACAGGCTGTTAACATGGCTTGTCCTGTCCTAACATTCTGTAGGCTTTGAACATTGAGTGCCTACCCTGTTCTACCATTCTACAGGCTGATAACATGGTCTGCCCGTACCCTGTCTTACCATTCTGTAGGCTGTGAACATGGAGTGCCTGCACTGTCCCACCATTCTACAGGCTGTTCACACGGCCTGCCCTGTCCTAACATTCTGTAGGCTGTGAACATGGAATGCCTACCCTGTCCTACCATTCTACAGGGTATTATTTATAACATGGCCTGCCCTGTCCTACCATTATATAGGCTGTGAACACGGAGTGCCTGCACTGTCCCACCATTCTACAGGCTGTTAACATGGCCTGCCCTGTCCTACCATTCTGTAGGCTGTGAACACATAGTGCCTGCCCTGCCCCACCCTGGGCTCTTCATTGGATTTTTGCTTAGCCACTTTTGGCTAAGCTTTTTTTAACACTTTAAGAGAATTTAATACAAACATTCTGATTAAATATTTGTATAACTTTCTTATCATTAATATATATATATATATATATATATGTCAAATAAAATTCTTTTGTTAATATAATTCTACAATCAATAGAATCTAGTTATTTCATATAAACTGTGTTTGTGCCACTAGTTTGTGCACCGTAAAACCTAATTCAATTTTCATGTTCATTGGTTAATTACTGTGGTACCATGTCGGTGGTACCATGATATCATCCAAAGTAGATGATCAAGTTGACATCCAAGTAGAATAAGACCACAGTGTCTCCTTCCACTTAGTTGAGATGAACTGTCAGAACATGGGGGTGAGGATGTTGTTGGCTCAGTTTGCGTAATTTTTATCTTGATGTAAACGTAGAGGGAGGTTTCCTTTTGATTACATATGACCTTTGTATGTGTTGGTGCGTCGTGAAATCCTTCAAACAATCAATCAAGCAAGTAAGCATGTAAATTTACCCATGATTGAAATAACGGATGACACAGTAATCATTCACCATAAAAACAGAATGATTACTGTGTCATCCGTTATTTCAATCATGGGTAAATTTACATGCTTACTTAGGTCGTAACACAATCTATAGATTTTAGCACTTCTGTAAACACCGAGAATCCTTAAGGATTTTTCCAAAAAAAACATGGCAGCGACCACTGATTTTTCTTGGCCAGTAGAGCTTATGGGATGGCGAGTTGTCCGTCGTCCGTCCGTTGTCCGTCGTTAACTTTTGTCTTGTTACCACAATAGGCCTTCATTTTTCATCCGATCTTTACCAAACTTTAACAGGTTGTTAATATTAATGAAAGCTCGGACAAGTTCGAAAACCAGCCAGATCTGAATAATTTCACCGGAGTTACGGCCCTTGTTTTGCTGAAAAATGCCATATTAAGCCTTGTGAACACTCTAGCACCTTCATTTATTATTTGATCTTTACCAAACTTGCACAGATTGTTTATATCAATACAAGCTCGGTCAAGTTCGAAAACCAGCCAAATCAAATCAGTAACACTGGAGTTATGACCCTTTTTTTCCTGAAAATTGCTATTTTTGGCCTTGTGAACGCTACAGCACCTTTATTTGTTATTTGATTGTTACTAAACTTGCACAGATTTTTAATACTAATTACAGCTTGGACAAGTTTGAAAATCAGCTGAATTGGGTCAATAACTCTTATGGCCCTTGTTTTTACTGAAAAATGCGATTTTCTGCCTTGTGAACACTAGTACCTTCATGTATGATTTGATCTTTACCAAACTTGCACAGATTGTTAATATCAATGAAAGCTCGAACAAGTTCGAAAACCAGCTAAATCGGATCAGTAACACCGGAGTTATGGCCCTTGTTGTTTCTGAAAAATGCTATTTTCTGCCTTGTGAACACTCTAGGGCCTTCAATATTAATCGGATCTTTACTTAACTTTGCCAGTGTCTTTATATCAATGAAAGCTCGAACAAGTTCGAAAACCGGCAAGATCAAAGTAATTTCAACGGAGTTATGGCCCTTGTTTTGCTGAAAAATGCCATAGTAAGCCTTGTTAACACTCTAGCACCTTCATTTATTATTTGATCTTTACCAGACTTGCACAGATTATTAATATCAATGAAAGCTCGGACAAGTTCGAAAACCATTTAGATCGGACTATTAACAGTGGAATTATTGCCCTTGATTTAGTTCAAAATGCATATTTTGCCGCGTTAAGACTTCATTTTTTATCCGATCTTAGCCAAACTTTATCAGAATATTAATGTCAATAAAAGCTCGGTCAAGTTCAAAAACCAGACAGATCGGACCAGTAACAGCGGAGTTATGGCCCTTGATTTTGTTAAAAATGCTATAATTTGCCTCGTTTTACGATAGGGCCTTCATTTTGCATCTGATCTCTGCCAAACTTTACCAGATTTTATGACTTTCTTTTTTTTTGTATTATAATTATTTTTTTTGTTTTGTTTTTAAGTTGTTTTTTTTTGTTGTTTTTTTTAAATATTTTTTTAAGTTTTTTTTAGCTCTATGTTGGACCAGTTGGACCAGTAACAGAGGAGTTATGGCTATTGATTAGTTAAAAATGCTATATTTTGCCTCATTACCAAACTTTACTAGATTCTTTAGTATGGCCCTTGATTTAGTTGATAAGCTGTATTTTGCCCAAAACTTTCAAAAAAACGTAAATGGCAGTCTCTCGCTTCATTGATGTTATAAGAGCCATGTTAGCCAGTAGAGCGTCCACAGGCCCTCTTGGGCCTCTTGTTTTCTTTCGCAACAATCGCCACTTTCGTCAATGCCAGCAGTCGGTTTACATGTGTCAAAATGAGTTTTGCCAAATTGGTGAAAGCACTGGACAAGTGGTTAACATGGAGTGCCTGCCCTGTCCTACCATTCTCCAGGTTAACATGGAGTGCCTGCCCTGTCCTACCATTCTCCAGGTTAACATGGAGTGCCTGCCCTGTCCCACCAATATACAGGCTGTTAACATGGAGTGCCTGCCCTGTTCCACCATTATACAGGTTGTTAACATGGAGTGCCTGCTCTGTCCCACCATTATACAGTCTGTTAACATGGAGTGTCTTCCCTGTCCCACCATTATACAGTCTATTAACATGGAATGCCTGCCCTGTCCCACCGTTCTACAGGCTGTCAGCATGGAGTTGCCGCCCAGTCTCACCATTCTACAGGTGATTGAAAACTTAGTACACATCTTCAGCATGAATCAATGAATACATATAATTCATAGTTTTTAAATTTTTCCTTCTGATAAAAGGTTTAACTTGGAAATTAACTTTTCCTTTTACAAGTGATTAGTGCTTATTGATACTTTTCTTTGTATTATTACTACAACATCGAAACTGTATGTCCATCTTTAGCATGCTGTAATGAATTTATATGAAAATGACCATTACTGTGATTCATAATTTTTTAATTATTTCCTTTCGAAACAATATTTATCACCAATGGCCAAATATTGACCTATGATCATGAAACTTTATACAAGTTGTTACAGTCTTAAAATAATTTAAAAAAACTAGCCATATCAGACCAGAAACAGGAGAATTATGAACTTTGAATTATTTAATAGGTCCTTCATTTCTTCATCCAATCTTTGCCAGATTTGTTAAGAATATATTGAGAAGCTCAGAAAAGTTTGAAACAGCCATATCTTAGACCCCATCCCATTTGATTGCCCCATCTCATTTGATCCCTCATAACCAACCCCCGACTTCCCGCCAGTTTTTTAAATTTTTGTTTTTCACTTGATTTCGACCAAATTGGTAAATCCAGTAGAGCCATACATTCCCTCTTAGGCCAGCCACCTCTTATTTTTTCAAGGTTAGCGAATTGCCAGTGAATTTTGATTGTATGGTGTTGGTGTTTTACATCATTTTTAACACTTGTAAGGTTAAATTTGACTAGTCGATTTTGTTTTGTGGTGGAGACCGACCTCACACTTTTCCAGTACTGTACACAAGTCTTAAACGCCGTGGAAAGTCAGGAGGAAATAATATTTTTTGTCAAGAATTTGCATAATATGGCTAAGGCAGTCTTCTGGTATATAGAGTTAACATATATGTTTCCAGTTACATTGATGATAAACAAAGTTTGTAAATTTATATTCAGTAATAAATAATATTGGTTATATATAAGTAACTAGAAGGCTAAATGGATTTGCAACCCTTGCTGCTAGAGCAAGTTTAGATATTAAGTTTTATTATCCCCCGCCGCCGCAGTAGGGGGATATAGTAATGCCCTCCATCCATCCTTCCGTCCATGCGTCCATGCGTCCATCCCATTTCATGTCCACTCAATAACTCGAAAACTACTAATGTGACTGCAATCAAATTTCACACGTAGATAGAGGGCAATGACAGGATTTGCAGAGCGCAAGAACCAGGGCATGAAAATTCCTCTCGTCTGCTCGCCATGACGAGTGCTCATTGATGAAGGACGAGTAGAAATTCAGATAAATTCTTTAACAATTTATCAGTTTGACCATTCAAATATTATGCAGGACAAATCTTCTTGCCCTGAAGAACCATAAATCTGGTTTCATTTAAATTAGAGTTATTGCCCTTTGTAGTTTTATACTTATAATTTGTGTCCATTTCATAACTCGAATACTACTGATGGGATTGCAATGAAATTTTACACAATGATAGAGGGCAGTGAGAGGATGTGCAGAGTGCAAGAACTATAACTCGGCCTTCAATTAAATAAGAGTTATTGCCCTTTTTAATTTTATACTTATAATTTGTGTCTGCTCAATAAATGAAAAACTATTGGATGGACTGCAATGAAATTTCACAAAATGATAGCGGGCAATGAGAGGAAATGCAGAGCGCAAGAACCATAGCTCTATCTTCATTATACCTCAGCTAAATAAAATTTAGTGGGTGTGGGGGTGTTATACTGGTTTCACCCTTTATTCATTTAATTTTACTTTCCGTTTTATGTGCACTGATAAAACTTCCTTAAAACAAAGCACCCAATCATGGGTTCTACAGCCACACAGGAAAAACCACTGTGGCAGGGGATATAGCAGTCTCTAAGACTGCTTCTGTCTCTTAGACTGCTTCTTGTTAATTATTAGAAGATAGGGAAAGCTAGACCCCTCTCTGTATTATGTATTAAATCAATTTTAAGACAAATGCTTAAAACCTGTAGCTAGATGGTTGTGGTGTTGTTTAAGGGATACATGGCAATCTTGAAATGTTTATCAAGCATTGAAATTATCATCTTGAGTGTAGGCCCACTATGTGCAGACTGATCAGGGTTACACTGTTCCCCACTCAGTCAGAATGTTTTTCAGAACACTTTTGTATAAAATATTACCAGAAAGTTAAAGTTCAAATTTTAGCTGAGGACATTTGAAACTTCGCATCGAAAGGGTTAAACCTGCTAGCATATATAATTAAATAAAATTTTAAGTTTTATTCCACCATAGGTTTAAATATATTATTGGTGCAATATAATCACCAGTTAATAATATGCGAAAACAATTTGCTGAATACTATTCTTTTAATCAAAATTAAAGATAGAACAGATGCAAGATATGTAGAAAAAACAAAGGGATGCCGTGAGTTTTTAAAAAATCAAGTTTGCCGTATGTCCCTTTAATTCTTTATGCTTTGCCTGAATATCACTGGGAAATGTTTTGTTGTTTCCTGCATTATGTGTTGCTTTTTAATTATTATATAATGAACAACAACATGACAATGACCTGAACAACAATAACAATAATCTGAACAACAAAAACAATAATGACCTGAACAACAGCAACAAAGACCTGAACAACATTGACAATGACCTGAACAACAACAATAATGATCTAAACAATGACAACGATGATGGAACAACAACAACAACAACAACGACCTGAACAACAACTACAACAATTACCTGAACAACAACAATCACCCAACAACAACAACAATGACTGAAAAACCAAAACCTGAACAACATCAGCATTGACCTGAATGACAACAATGACCTGAAAAATAACAACTACAGTGAGCTGAACAACAGCAACAAATACAAACTAAAAAACAACAATGAAAGCAGCACAAAAACGATCGAAACAACAATGAAACAGCAAAAACTGGAACGACACCCTGAACAACAACAACGACCCAAACAACAACAACCTGAACAACAACAACAAATGACCTGAACAAGAGCAGGAACAACAACAGCAATGACCTGAATTGATAACAGAACAACAACAAAGACCTCAACAACAGCAACAATAACTGAAAAAAATCAATGACCTGAAAAACACTGAACAACAAAAAACTGAGCTGAATAACAACAACAATGACCTGGACAAAACAATGACCTGAACAACAACAACAGCAATGACCTGAACAACAACAACCTAAACAACCACAATGAGCTGAACAACAAAATGACCTGAACAACAACAATGACCTGAACAACAACAGCAATCTGAACAACACCACAATGACCTCAACAACAACAGCAACAACCTGATCAAGAACCTGAACAACAAACTGAACAACAACAACAAAAACAACCTGAACAATAGTAACAACAACAACAGCAGTGACAACAACAACAGTGACCTGAACAGTAATGACCTCTAAAACAACAGCAACAACCTGGACAATAACAACAATGACCTGAACAACAATAACAATGACATGAACAGCAACAAGAACAACAATAAGAGCAAAAACCCACACAACAACAACGACCTGAACAACAAGAACAACAACCTGAACAACAATGACAAACAACAACAATGACCAGAACAACAACAATGACCAGGACAACAACAACAGCATTGATCTAAACAGCAACGTCCTAAATAACAACAACATCAACCAGAACAACAACATCAGTGACCTGAACAACAATAATAATGGCCTGACCAGAACTAAAAGGGCAGAGTTATGGCTCTTTAAAGGTTTTAATACAAAAACTTTGTCCAGACTAGTTCTGAACCCCTAGATGGTTTTCATTGAGACTTGGCAGGGATGATTAGTTTCTCAAGTTGCATTTATCTTTGTTTTGACAAGAGTTGTGAGCCTTTAAAGGTTTTAATACGCAAACTTTTTCCGGACTAGTTCTCCTGAGCCCTTGGACAGCAGAGATGATCAGTACAAATCCCAGTTGGCATATCATTGCTGTATTCCGCTTGAATGATTTTTGGCAGAGTACAGCCCCTTATATACAAACTTTGTATGGACTAGTTCTCCTGAAGCCCTGACCTGATTTCAAAGAAGCTTTGTAGGGATGATCAGAATCAAGCCTAGCTGCACATATATTATCACTGTGTTCTGGTTGAATGATTTTTGGCAGAGTTATGGCCCTTTCTACATTTGGAGACACATCTGTTTTACTAAAAAATACCTCTAGTGCAAGTACATGTTACTTTCATAATACATATGTGGAATACATATGTGGCAATATGTAAAACATTGGAATTTCACTCCTAGATATTTATCCTGTGTAGCATGGCAGATACTAAGGCCAAACAAAAACATACCTGTGTTTCCGGTGACCCCAAACATTTTTATCCAAAAACAAAATAAAAATAAAAATATTTTTTTATTCTGAACAATGATTTATCACAGTATATTGAGGTAAACTGACATCACAGAGCAACTTCAGCTGTATCATGTACGGGGTTTATGAGAAATCTCACAATATCTTGCTCCAAAAAAACAAACAAAAAAACTCAAAAAAACAAAATGCCTACCTACTGACCCAATTCTTTTTAGAGCATGCAATAGGAAACACACCTATTTTTTTGTTTGGCCTAATGGATCACTTTGTCATCAGTTGACCATCATCTGCCTGTCACACTTGAACCAACAACCTAACCTTTTTCGTAACTTAAAATGTTGTTAACCTATATTCATGAAACTTTATACACATCTTCATCTTACCCCAAAGTATGTTACATCAGCAACCTAATCCAGCTGATGACCAATTCAAATTTAGTGTAGATTTTGTTCCAGCCATATTTGTCTCAACAGTTGTTGTTTTGTTGTTGTTCAGTCCATATTTTCCCAGCATTGTTGTTCATGTCAATTTTGGTCCTTTTATTGTTGTGTTTTATTGCTATTCAAGTATAATTGTCTCGTTGTGGGGGTGGTTGTTGTTTCAGTCAAATTTGGTTGCATTGTTCTTCAATTTCAAATTTGATCCTATTGTTGTTCAATTCGATTTTGTTATTGTTGTATTGCTATTCTGAAGTCCAAATTTGGCTTGGTTGCTTGTTCTTTATATACGCCCGTTTGAAAAATGGGACATATGGTATGGGGTTGTCTGTCCGGGGCCGCATAGGTTTGTCACCCTTGTTGAAAGCGGAACACTAATGGTTTGAATTAAAATTTCATAGGTGCTTTGCCCTAGGTGAGAGGAGGAACGCTATTGCTTTTGAGGTCAGTATGTCAAAGTATGTCAAAGGTCAAGGTCACCTTTTACCATCACCTTATTTGGAAATATGAATTTTGCAGGATAACTTAAAAACCGTAACACTTACACACATGAAATTTCATAAGTTCATCACCCTTGTTGAAAGCAGGAACCCTAATGCTTTTGGATTCAATCAGTCAAAGGTCAAAGTCTCAGTGAAATATGAATTCCGCATGATAACTTCAAAACCTACACTCATGAAGGCACAACATATACTGAAAGGAAAAAGAAAAGCGACGCGGGAATTTCAGCGACATATTGTATGTACAATATGCTGTTGTTAATCGAATGGTACATGGCTACTAAGATGTTTCAGCAATTAGTATTCCTGCAAAGTTTCATTAATGACAGAGTATGCGTTTGGCTCAAGCATGTGATGTGATGTGAGCAAACTCAGGATGAAAAACTTTGAGTGGAATTGAGTGTGCAGTATATACAATATATAGCGGAAATTATAAAACAGGATTTGTCCTTCTGGATTTGAACTTGCATTCAACTGCCATTTTGCCCTCTTGGGCCTCTTGTTGTTGATTTACTCCCAAATTTTCAAGATTTATATATTTTGTTCATTCCAAATATATTTTTTCCAAAGACATGAATATACTGAAACTTCAAGAACTTTCAATCTCCTAATATTGTAATGAGAATTACAATTTAAAAAATAATCCTGTTTCAGCGATTTTGGTTAAAATGTGCAACTTTTGGCCCCCAGCCCCCCACCCCCCAAAAAAATGGCTTTTCCAAATCTCTGATCCTTTAGAACTTTGTTTTATATTTCAGGACATCTTTAGACTAAACAAAATACGTTGAACTTCTGTTTTGTTTAATTAGAAGTGATAGTAAAAAATTGTATAATTATTGAAAATAATCAGCAAATTTTACGGGTTTTTTGCTGATTTTCAAAAAATATCTTGAGCTGTATACAAATTTTTATCTACATGTATTTAGAAGCTTCAGCTCCCTAACTTTGCAATCATAAAACTATTTAAAAAGATATTCCAGTTTATAGTGATTTTTAGCTCTACTGGGCCAGCAGAGCTTATAGGATGGCAAGTTGTTTGTTGTCCTTCCGTCGTCTGTCCTTTGTCTTTCGTCCGTTGTCCATTGTCCGATGTTAACTTTTGTTTCGTTAAGACGATAGGGACTTCATTTTCCATCTGATCTTTACCAAACTTTACCAGATTGTTAATATCAATGAAAGCTCGGACAAATTTGAAAAACAGGCAGATCTGACCACTAACGAAAGGGTTAGTAACAAACGTTAGTAACAGTAAAAAATGACCTCAAAAACAAAAACAGCTGACCTGAACAATAACAACAACAAACAGCCTGAACAACAACAGCAACAAACTTCCTCAACAAAACAACTGACCTATATAACAACAACCAACCTGAACAGCTACAACAACAAGCGATCTTAACATCATCTTAACATCAACAACAACAACAACAAATGACCTGAACAACTACAACAACAAACGACCTGAACAACAACACAGACAACAAATGACCTGAACAACGACAACATCAACAAATGTCTTGAACAACAACAAAACCAAATGACCTAAATAGCAACAATAACATGAACATCAACAATAATAGACATGAACAAAAACAGCCATAACAGACAACCGGAACAAAAACAACAATAGACCTAAACAACAACTACAAATAACATGAAAAACAACAACAATTGACTTGACCAACAACAACCGACCTGAACAACAACAACCAGCCACCTGAACACAACAATATATGGCTTAAAAAACAACAAATGACCTCAGTAACAGCAACAGCAAAGAACCTCAACAAGTACAACTGACCGGAACAACAAAACAGCAGCCGATCTAAATAACAACAACAGGAAACCTGAACATCAACAACGAATGACCTGATCAACAACTGACCTGAACTGCAACAACATCAAACGACCTCAACAACAGCAACAACATATGACCTCGACAACAACAACAACAACCGACCTGAACAACAACAACGAATGACCTGAACAACAACAATAGACGTGAACAAAAAAACAGTAACAGACAACTGGAACAAAAACAATAATAGACCTGAACAACAACTACAAACAACATGAACAACAACAACTGACCTCATAAAAAATAACAAAAAATAACCTAAATAGCAAAAATAACATATTCATCAACAACAATAGACATGAACAAAAACAACAATAACAGACGACAGGAACCAAAACAACCATAGACCTGAACAACAAATGACCTGAACAACAACAGAAACAATTGACCTGAACAACAACACCAAGTAACTTGAACAACAACCGACCTGAAGAACAACAACCGACCTGAACACAACAATATATGGCTTAAAAAAACAATTGACCTCAATAACAACAACAGGAAACCTGAACATCAACAACGACTGACCTGATCAACAACTGACCTGAACTGCAACAATATCAAATGACCTCAACAGTAGCAACAACATACAACCTCAACAACAATAGCAAATGACCTGAACAATAGCAACAATAGACCTGAACAAAAAAACAATAACAGATGACCGGAACAAAAAACAACAATACACCTGAACAACAACTACAAACGACCTGAACAACAAAAACTGACCACAACAAAAATAACAAAAAATAACCCGAACAACAAAACAAATGACATCAACAACAACAATGACAAATGATTTGAAAAACAACAACAAAACACCTGAATAACAACAACAACAATAGACATGAACAAAAAAAAACAATTACAGATGACCGGAACAAATGCAACAATAGACCTCAACAACAACTGACCTGAACAATAGCAAACAACCTGAACATCAACAATAAAAGACCTGAACAACAACAGTAACAGATGAACTGAAAAACAACAACAGCTAACCTGAACAAAAATAACAAAACAACAAATGTCCTCAACAAAACAACTGACCTATATAACAACAACAAACCTGAACAGCTACAACAACAACAAGAGACCTGAACAAAAAAACAACAACAGATGACCGGAACAAAAACAACAATAGACCTGAACAACAACTACAAATGACATGAACAACAACAACAACTGACTGAACAACAACAGAAACAATCAGCAAACCTGAATATCAACAACAACAACTGACCTAAACAAAAACAACTACAAACAACCTCAACAACGACAACTGACCTCAACAAAAATAAAGAACAATGACCTGAACAACAACAGCAAATAACTAAACGACCTCAACAACAGCAACATCATACGACATCGACAACAACACCTGACCTGAACAACAACAGCAACATCCAACGACCTGCACAAGAAGAACAACAAATGACCTGAATAACAATAACAACAGCAACGATCGACCCGGACAACAGCAATTGACCTGAACAAAAACATAAACAACAATCGACATGAACAACAACAAATGATGTAAACAACAATAAACTACCTCTTGAACAACAACATACGACCTCAACAACAACAACAACAACTACAAACTACCTGAGCAACAACAACAAACGACCAAAACAGCAATAAACTACCTCAACAACAACAACAACAACCGACCTCAACAACAACAATGACAAATGACCTGAAAAACAAGAACAACATCAACAGACGTGAATAAAAACAAGAACAACAAAACAAATTAGCTGAACAACAACAACAACAAATGACCTAAGCAACAACAAATGAGTTCATGAACCATAACAACAATTGACCTGAACTACAACAGCAACAAACCACTGGAAGAAAAACAACAGAAGACCTGAACAACAACTACAAACAACATGAACAACAATGACAAGCAACCTGAACAACAGCTGACCTGAAAAACAACAACTGACGACGTGCAACAACACCAAACAACCTGAACAACAACGACAAGCAACCTGAACAACAACTGACCTGAAAAAAACAAAACAACAAATGACGTGCTACAACAACAACTAATCTGAACAACAACAACAAACGACCTGAACAACAACATATGATCTAAACAACAACAACAAACGACCTCAACAACACAACAAACCTGAACAACAGCAACAACAAACTACCTGAACAACAACAATAACATACCTCAGCAACGACAAATGACCCAAAAATGACAACAAACTACAACAACCAACCTGAGTAACAACAAGAACAACAACAAACTACCTGAACCATAACAACAACTGACATGAACTAAAACAACATCAAACAACTGGAACAAACAACAGAAGACCTGAACAACAACTACAAACAACCTGAACAACAACAATGACAAGCGACCAGAACAACAACAACTGACCTGAAAAAAATGACATGGACTGCAGCAACAACAATCTGAAAAACAACAAACGTCCTGAACAACAACATATGATCTAAACAACAACAACAAACGACCTCAACAACAACAGCAAACAACCTCATCAACATCAAATGACCAGAACAACAACAACAAAATCAAACAACCTCAACAACTACAACAGCTGACCTTGATAACAACAACGAACCTGAACAACAAGCGACAACAAAACAAATTACCTGAAGAGCAACAACCGATCTTAACAACAACAACACAAACAAATAACCTGAACTAAAAACACAGACGACCGGAAATAAAACAACAACAATTGACCTGAACAACAACAACAACAACAAATGACTAGAACAACAACATCAAATGACCTCAACAACAACAACAAATGACTCTTCAACAACAACAACAATTGACTGGAACAAAAATAACAACTGACCTGAACAACAACAACATCAAACAACCAGAATAACAACATCCAATGACATCAAGAACAACAACAAAAGACTTCAAAAACAACAACAGATGACTGGAACAAAAACAACAACAACTGACCTGAAAAATACAAAATACCTGAACAACAATAATGACAAATAACCTAAACAAAATAACAAATGACCTAAACAACAACAAACAACCTCAACAACAACAACAATTGACCTGAACAACAACTGACTTGAATAACAACACAAATTGAACTGAACAAAAAAGCACTAACAAACGACCAGAACGAAAACAAACATAGACCCGAACAAAATCTACAAACGACCTGAAAAACAACAACTGACCTGATCAAAGGCAACAACAACAACAAATGAACTGAACAACAAACAACCTGAACAAAAACAACAACAGCCTGAACAACAATAAATGACCTAAACATCAATAGACATCAACAACAACAATGACAAATGACCTGAAAAACAACAACATCAATAGACCTGATTAACAACAACTCACTTGAAAAAAAACAACAGCCGACTTGAACAACAACAACAACAAATGACCAGAACAACAACAACAACAAATAACTTGAGCAACAACAACAAACTTAACAACAGCAACAAACGATTGAACAGCAACAACATATACAAATGACCTAAATAACAACAAAAACAAACGACCTGAACAACAAAACAAACGACCTCATCAACAAAAACAACTGGCCTGAACAATAACAACAAACGACCTCAACAACAACTACAAACGACCTCAACAATGTCAGTTGACCTCAGCAACAACAACAACTACAAACGACCTGAATGATGACAACTGACCTCAACAAAAATAACAACAAAAAATGATCTGAACAACAAAAATGACAAAACAACATCAAACGACCTCAACAACAGCAACAACATACAACTCGACAACAACAACAACATCAAATGACCTGAACAACAACATCCAATGGCCTGCACAAGAATGACCTAAACAACAACAACAAAACACCTGAATAACAACAACATCAATGATGGACCTGAACAACAACTGACTGAACAACAACTACAAATAACCAGAACAACAACCACTGACCTCAACAAAAGCAACAAAAATATACCTGAACAACAACAACAAATGACCTAAACAACATCAAATGACCTCAACATCAACAGGCATCAACAACAACAATGACAAATGAACTAAAAACAACAACATCAACAGACCTGATTAACAACAACATTCAACTGCCTACACAACAACAACAAATGACATGAACAACAACAAAAAACACCTGAATTACAACAACAACAGCAAGATCATCCTGATCAACATCAACAGACTGAACATCAACAACAACAATAGACCTAAACAACAACTACAAATGACATGAACAACAACAACAACTAAACACTTGAATAACAACAACAATACCAACGAACGACCTGGACATCAATAACCAACTGAACATCAACAACAAAAATAGACCTGGAATAAAACCAATAACAGACGACAGGAACAAAAAGAACAATGGACCTGAACAACAACTACAAATGACATGAACAACAACAACAACAACAACAAATGACCTGAACAACAATAGAAACAATCGAACTGAACAACAACAACAACAATTAACCTGAAAAACAACAACCGACCTGAACAACAGCAATAAGCGACTTGAATACAACAACTTATGGCTTAAAAAACAACAACACGATCGACCTGAACAACATTAACCAACTGGACATCAACAACAACAATAGACCTGAACAAAAAAAATACCAGACCACCGGAACAAAAACTACAAATGACATGAACAACTGACCTGAAAAACAACAACAATAGACTTGAACAAAAAAACAATAACAGACGACCAGAACAAAAAGAACAATAGACCTGAACAACAACTACAAATGACATGACCAACAAAAACTAAGCACCTGAATAACAACAATAGCAACGATCAACCTTGACAACATCAACCGACTGACATCAACAACAACAATAGCCTGAACAAAAAACAATAACAGACGACCGGAACAAAAACAACAATAGACCTGAATAATGACTACAAATAACACGAACAACAACAACAACAAAAATAGACCTCAACAACAACTGACCTGAACAACAACAACAACAAATGACCTGAAAAACAACAACAATAGACTTTAACAAAAAAACAATAACAGACGACCTGAACAGAAACGACAATAGAACTGAACAACAACTACAAATGACCTGAACAACAACAACAACAACAATATACCTCAACAGCAACAACTGACCTGAACAACAAAAACAAATGACCTGAAAAACAACAACAAATGACCTGAACAACAACAATAGACCTGAACAACTATAAATGACATGAACAACAACAACAGACCTCAACAACAACAATAGCTGACCTGAACAACAACAAATGACCAAAAAAACAACAACAGTAGACCTGAACAAAAACACAATAACAGACACACGGAACAATATGAAAAATAGACCTGAACAACAATTACATATGACATGAACAACAACAACTAAACAACTAAATAACAACTACAACAGCAGCGATCCACATGAACAACATCAACCGACTGAACATCAACAACAACAATAGACCTGAACAAAAAACAATAACAGACGACCGGAACAAAAACAACAATAGACCTGAACAACAACTACAAATGACATGAACAACAACCACAAAACATCTGAATAACAACAACAACAGTAACAATCGACATGAACAACATCAGCCGACTAAACATCAACAACAACAATAGACCTGAACAAAAAACAGTAACAGACGACCGGAACAAAAACAAAAATAGAACTGAACAACAACTACAAATGACATGAAAAACAACAACAAACGACCTCAACAACAACAACTGACCCGAATAACAACAACAGGTGACCTGCAAATCAACAATAGACCTGATCAAAAAAACAATAACAGACGACCGGAACAAAAACAACAATAGACCTGAACAACAACTACATATGGCATGAACAACAACAACCAAACACCTGAATAACAACAACAGCAAATATCGACATGAACGACATTAACCGACTGAACATCAACAACAACAATAGACCTGAACAAAAAAACAATAACAGACGACCGGAACAAAAAATCAATAGACCTGAACAACAACTACAAATGACATAACAACAACAACAATATACCTCTACAGCACAACAACTGACCTGAACAACAACAACCAATGACCTGAAAAACAACAACAATAGACCTGAACAAAAAAACAATAACAGACGACCGGAACAAAAACAAAAATAGACCTGAACAACAACTACAAAGGACATGAACAACAACAACAACAAACGACCTGAACAACAACAACAACAACTGACCTGAACAACAACAAATGTCCTGAAAAACAACAAAATACCTCAACAACTACAAATGACATGAACAACAACAACTAAACACCTGAATAACAACAACAATAGCAACGATCGACCTGAACAACATTAACCGACTGAACATCAACAACAGCAATAGACCTGGAAAAAACCAATAACAGACGACCAGAACAAAATGAACAATAGGCCTGAACAACAATAGAAACGATCGACCTGAATAAAACAACAATTAACCTGAAAAACAACCGACCTGAACAACAACAAGCGACCTGAACACAACAACAAATGACCTCAATAACAGCAACAGCAAAGAACCTCAACAACAACAACAACAGCTGACCGGAACAACAAAAACGTCCGAATGAACAAAAACAACAGCCGACCTAAATAAAAACAACAGAAAACCTGAACATCAACAACGACTGACCTGATCAACAACTAACCTGAACTGCAACAACATCAAATGGCCTCAACAACAGCAACAACATAAGACCTCGACAACAACAACAACAACATACGACCTCGACAACAACAACAACAACTGACCTGAACAACAACAACAAATGACCTGAACAACAACAACAATATACCTGAACAACAACTACAAATAACATGAACAACAACATCGAAACACCTGAATAACAACGACAATAGCAATGAACATCAAGCAACTGAACATCAACAACAACAATAGACCTAAACGAAAAAAAACAATACCAGATGACCGGAACAAAAACAACAAATGACATGAACAACTGACCTGAAAAACAACAACAATAGACTTCAACAAAAAAACAATAACAGACGACTGAACATCAGCAACAACAATGATCCTGAACAAAAAACAATAACAGACGACCGGAGCAAAAACAAAAATAGACCTGAACAACAACTACAAATGACATAAACAACAACAACAACAAATGACCTCAACAACAACTGACCTGAACAACAACATCAACTGACCTGAACTAGAACAACAAATAACCTGAAAAACAACCAATAGACCTGAATAAAAAAACAACAGACGACCGGAACAAAAACAACAATATACCTGAACAACAACTACAAATGACATCAACAAAAACAACAAAATACCTTAACAACGACTACAAATGACATGAACAACAACAACTAAACATCTGAATAACAACAAAAATTGCAACGATCAACATGAACAA
Organism: Cyrtodaria siliqua; assembly: GCA_037043455.1. Lineage (NCBI taxonomy): Eukaryota > Metazoa > Mollusca > Bivalvia > Adapedonta > Hiatellidae > Cyrtodaria > Cyrtodaria siliqua. The sequence goes on along the minus strand of JAWPHD010010112.1, from coordinate 33,548 downwards.
CATCAACCGACTGAACATCAACAACAACAATAGACCTGAACAAAAAACAATAACAGACGACCGGAACAAAAACAATAAAAGACCTGACGAACAACTACAAATGACATGAACAACAACAACTAAACACCGGAATAACAACAACAATTTCAACGACCGACATAAACAACATCAACTGACAGAACGTCAACAACAACAATAGACCTGAACAAAAAAAACAATAACAGAAAACCGGAACAGAAACAACAATAGACCTGAACAACAACTATAAATGACATGAACAGCAACAACAACACATTTCCTGAAGAACAACAGAAACAATCGACCTGAACAACAACAATTAACCTGAAAAACAACAACCGACCTGAACAACAACAAGCGACCTGAACACAACAACATATGGCTTAAAAAACAACAAATGACCTCAATAACAGCAACAGCAAAGAACCTCAAAAACAACAAAAGCTGACCAGAACAACAAAAACGTCCGACCTGAACAAAAACAACAACAGCCGACCTAAATAACAACAACAGGAAACCTGAACATCAACAATGAATGACCTGATCAACAACTGACCTGAACTGCAACAACATCAAACGACCTCAACAACAGCAACAACATACAACCTCGACAGCAACAACTGACCTAAACAACAACAACAAATGACCTGAACAACAACAACAATAGACCTGAACAACAACTGCAAATGACATGAACAACAACAACAACAATAGACCTGAACAACAACAACAACTGACCTGAACAACAACAACCTGAAAAACAGCAACAATTGACCTGGTGCCTGTTTTATTAAACATCTTTCGATAAGTCTCAAATTTTAAAATCATTCACTTGTTTTCACGTTAGCATTCAATGTCGACAATTTTATGTGCATGTAGTGCAGAAATATCACATGTATAAGAAAACGAAATGAAATCACGTTTATTTGATAAGTGTAATTGATAGTGAAGCATTTAAGAAATTGATTTATGATCAAAATGGACGTAAGTTGTTTTATAAAACGGGGCCCTGAACAAAAAAACAATAACAGACGACCGGAATAAAAACAACAATAGACCTGAACAAAACTACAAATGACATGAACAACAACTAAACACCTGAATAACAACAACAATAGCAACAATCGACATGAACAACATCAACCGACTGAACATCAAGAACAACAACAATAGACCTGAACAAAAAAAAAACAGACGACCGGAAGAAAAAGAACAATAGACCTGAACAACTACAAATGACATGAACAACAACAACTAAACACCTGAATAACAACAATAGCAACGATCGACCTGAACAACATCAACCGACTGAACATCAACAAAAACAATAGACCTGAATAAAAAAACGTAACAGACGACCGGAACAAAAACAAAAATAGACCTGAATAACAACTACAAATGACATAAACAACAACAGCAACAAACGACCTCAACATCAACAACTGACATGAATAACAACAAATGACCTTAAAAAAAACAATAGACCTGAACAACTACAACTAAACACCTGAATAACAACAACAATAGCAATGATCAACCTAAACAACATCAACCCCACTGAACAACAACAATAGACCTGAACAAAAAAAACAATAGACCTGAACAACAACTACAAATGACATGAAAAACAACAACTAAATACATGAATAACAACAACTAAAGCAACGATCGACCTGAACAAAATCAACCGACTGAACATCAACAACGACAGCCTGAACAAAAAATAACAGACGACAGGAACAAAAACAAAAATTGACCTAAACAACAACTACAAATGACATGAACAACAACAACAACAATAAACGACCTGAACAACAATGACAACTGACCTGAACAACAACAACAAATGACCTGAAAAACAACAACAAAACACCTGGCCTTGAATTCACCAACCATTCTTGAGAATATTCTTAGACTTAAGCCAGAGTATGCAAATTTCAATCACATATATATCTATAAGTTTATAGTACAAACATTCATAAGAAGCTGCTATGTATAAGTATGATAAATACTAATAATAGCAACTTCATGAGATTATTTATCTATGAAGGTCATGGAAATATTTTTTAACTAAATTATAGTACTTCAACTCAAGTCTAAGAATAGTTTGAAGAATGGTTGGTGAATTCCAGGCCTGAACACAACAATAACAGATAACTGAAACAAAAAAAACAATAGACCTGAACAACAACTACAAATGACATGAACAGCAACAACTAAACACTTAAATAACAAAAATAATAGCAACGATCGACCGGAACAACATTAACCGACTGAACATCAACAACAACAATAGACCTGAAAAAAACAAACAATAACAGAAAACCGGAACAAAAACAAAAACAATAATAGACCTGAACAACAACTACAAATGAAATGAACAACAACTAAACGCCTGAATAACAACAACAATAGCAACAATCGACATGAACAGCATCAACCGACTGAACATCAACAACTATAGACCTGAACAAAAAAACAACAACAGACGACCGGAACAAAAACAACAATAGACCTGAACAACAACTACAAATGACATGAACAACAACCATCAAACATCTGAATAACAACAACAACAACAGCAACGATCGACATTAACAACATCATCTGACTGAACATCAACAACAACACTCGACATGAACAAAAAAGAATAACAGATGACCGGAACTAAAACAAGAAAAGACCTGAACAACAACTACAAATCACATGAACAACAACAACAAGAACAACTGGCCTGAACAGCAACAAATGACCTGAAAAACGACAACAATAGACCTGAACAAAAAACAATAATAGACCTAAACAACAACTACAAATGACATGAACAACAACAACAATAGACCTCAACAACAACAACAACAACAACTGACCTGAACAACAACAACAAATGACCTGAAAAACAACAACAATAGACCTGAACAAAACAATAACAGACGAACGTAACAAAGAGAACAATAGACCTGAACAACTACAACTGATATGAACAACAACAACTAAACTCCTGAACAACAACAACAGCAACTACTAACCTGAACAACAAAAACAAATGACCTGAAAAACAACAAATGAGCTGAACAACAACAACAATAGACCTGAACAACTACAAATGACATGAACAACAACAACAGACCTCAACAACAACAACAGCTGACCTGAACAACAACAACAAATGACCTAAAATACAACAATAGACCTGAACAAAAAAACAATAACAGATGCACTGAGCAAAAAGAACAATAGACCTGAACATCAGCTACAACTGACATGAACAACAACTACAAAACATCTGAATAACAACAACAGGAACGATCGACATGAACACATAATGTTAACCGACTGAACATCAAAAACAACAAGAGACCTGAACAAAAAACAATAACGGACGACCGGAACAAAAACAACAATAGACCTGAACAACAACTACAAATCACATGAACAACAACAATAGACCTCAACAGCAACAACAAGTGACCTGAACAATAACAAATGACCTGAAAAACAACAACAATATACATAAACAAAAAACCAATAACAGACGACATTCACAAAAACAACAATAGACCTGAACAACAACTACAAATGACATGAACAACAACCACTTAACACCTGAATAACAACAACAATAGCAACGATCGACCTGAACAACATTAACCGACTGAACATCAACAACAACAATAGACCTGGAAAAAAACCAATAACAGACGACCGGAACAAAAAGAACAATAGACCTGAACAACGATAGAAACAATAGACCTGAACAACAACAACAATTAACCTGAAAAACAACAACCTACCTGAATAGCAACAAGCGACCTGATCACAACAGCATATGGCTTAAAAACAACAACAAATGACCTGAACACAACAACAAATGACCTCAAAAACAGCAACAGCAAAGAACCTCAACAACAACAGCTGACCGGAACAACAAAAACGTCCGACCTGAACAAAAACAACAACAGCCGACCTAAATAACAACAGAAAACCTGAACATCAACAATTAACTGAACTGCAACAACATCAAATGACCTGAGCAACAGCAACAACATACGACCTCGACAACAACAACTGACCTGAACAACAACAACAACTGACCTGAACAATAACAACAAATGACCTGAACAACAACAACAATAGACCTGAACAACAACTACAAATAACAAGAACAACAACAACGAAACACCTGTATAACAACAACAATAGCAATGATCGACCTGAACAACATCAACCAACTGAACATCAACAACAACAATAGACCCGACTAAAAAACACACTACCAGACGACCGGAACAAAAACAACAATAGAACTGAACAACAAATACAAATGACACGAACAACAACAACAACAATAGACCTCAACAGCAACAACTGAACTGAACAACAAAAACAAATGACCTGAAAAACAACAACACATGACCTGAACAACAACAACAATAGACCTGAACAACTACAAATGACATGAACAACAACAACAGACCTCAACAACAACAACAGCTGACCCGAACAACAACAAATTATCAACAAAACAAAAAAAATAGACCTGAACAAAAACACAATAACAGACGACCCGAACAAAGACAACACTAGACGACTTGAACAACAACTACAAATCACATGAACAACAACAACAACAATAGACCTCAACAGCAACAACAACTGACCTGAACAAACACAACAATAGACCTGTACAACAACTACAAATGACATGAACAACAACAACAAACAACCTCAACAACAACTGACCTGAACAACAACAACAATAATAATGAATGAATGGTGTTTTACGGCACGTCGACAACAACAATAAACATCAACAACAATAAAGTGAACAACAACTACAAACGACATGAACCACAACAACAACAATAGACCTCAATAACAACAATAGCCCTGAACAAAAAAAAATACAACCAGAACAAAAACAACAATAGACCTGAACAATAACTACAATAGACCTGAACAACAACAACTAAACACCTAAATAACAACAACAGCAACGATCCACATGAACAACATCAACCGACTGAACATCAACAACAATAGACCACCTGAATAACAACAACAACAATAGCAATGATCGACGTGAACAACTTCAACCGACTGAACATCAACAACAACAATATACCTGAACAAAAAAACAATAACATACGACCTACCAAAAAGAACAATAGACCTGAACAACAGCTACAAATGACATGAACAACAACCACAAAACATCTGAATAACAACAGCAACAATCGACATGAACAACATCAGCCGACTGAACATCAACAACAACAATAGACCTGAACAAATAACAATAACAGACGACCAGCGCAAAAACAAAAATAGACCTGAAAAACAACTACAAATGACATGAACAACAACAACAGCAAACGACCTCAACAACAACTGACCTGAACAACAACATCAACTGACCTGAACAACAACAACAAATGACCTGAAAAACAACCAATAGACCTGAATAAAAAAAAATAGACGACCGGAACAAAAACAACAATAGACCTGAACAACAACTACAAATGACATGAACAACAACAACCAAATACCTGAATAATAACAACTATAGCAACGATCAACATCAACAACATCAACCGACTGAACATCAACAACAACAATAGACCTGAACAAAAAGGCAATAACAGACAACCAGAACAAAAACAACAATAGACCTGAAAAACAACTACAAATGACATGAACAACAACCACAAAACATCTGAATAACAACAACAATAGCAATGATCGACCTGAACAACATGAACCGACTGAACAACAACAACAACAATAGACTTGAACAACAAAACAATAGACCTGAGCAACAACTACAAATGACATGAACAACAGCCACAAAACATCTGAATAACAACATCAATCGACTGAACATCAACGACAACAATAGACCTGAACAAAAAACAGTAACAGACGACCGGAACAAAAACAAAAATAGACCTGAACAACAACTACAAATGAAATGAACAACAACAACAAACGACCTCAACAACAACAACAACTGACCTGAACAACAACACCAAATTACCTTTAAAACAACAACAATAGACTTCAACAAAAAAACAATAACAGACGATAGGAACAAAAACAACAATAGACCTGAACAACAACTACAAATGACATGAACAACAACAACAACTAAACACCTGAATAACAACAACAATTTCAACGATCGACAACAAAAACAATAATAGACCTGAACAACAATAAACAACAACCACAAAATAACTGAATAACAACAACAACAGCAACGATCGACATGAACAACATCAACCGACTGAACATCAACAACAACAATAGACCTGAACAAAAAACTATAACAGACGACAGGAACAAAAACTACAATAGACTTGCACAACAATTACAAATGACCTGAACAACAACAAACGACCTCAACAACAACAACAGCAATAGACCTAAACAAAAAAACAATAACAGACGACCGGAACAAAAACAACAATAGACCCGAACAACAACTACAAATGCCCTGAAAAACAACAACAATAGACCTGAACAAAAAAACAATAACAGGCGACCGGAACAACAACTACATATGACATGAACAACAACAACTAAACACCTGAGTTACAACAACAACAGCAACGCTAGACATGAACAACATCAACCGACTGAACATCAACAACAACAATAGACATGAACAAAAAACAAAAACACACGACCGGAACAAAATTAAAAATAGACCTGAACAACAACTACAAATGACATGAACAACAACAACAACAGTCAACCTCAACAGCAACAACAACTGACCAGAACAATAACAACAAATGACCTGAAAAACAACAACAATTGACCTGAACAAAAACACAATAACAGACGACCGGAACAAAAACAACAATAGACCTGAACAACAACTACATATAACATGAACAACAACAACAAATGACCTGAACAACAACAGAAACAAACGACCTGAACAACAACAATTAACCTGAAAAACAGAGACCTGAACAAAACAACCTATAGCTAAAAAACAACAACACATGACCTCAATAACAGCAACTGCAAGGAACCTCAACAACAGCAACAGCTGACCGAAACAACAAAAACGTCCGACCTGAACAAAAACAGCAACAACAGCCGACCTGAATAACAAGAACAAGAAACCTGAACATCAACTGACCTGAACTGCAACAACATCAAACGACCTCAACAACAGCAAAAATATACGACCTCGATAACAACAACAACTGAACTGAACAACAACATCAAATGACCTATACAACAACAACAATAGAACTGAGCAACAACTACAAATGACATGAACAACAACAACGACAATAGACCTCAACAACAACAACAACTGACCTGAACAACAACAACAAATGACCTGAAAACAACAACAATAGTCCTGAACAAAACTACAAATGATATGAACAACAACAACAATAGACCTCCACAGCAACAACAATTGACCTGAACAACAACAACAAATGACCTGAAAAACAACAACAATAGACCTGAACAAAAAAACAATAACAGACGACCGGAACAAAAACAAACATGAACAACAACTACAAATGACATGAACAACAACAACTAAACACCTGAATAACAACAACAACAGCAACGATCGATATGAACAACAAAAAACTACAACAGACGACCGGAATAAAAACAAAAGTAGACCTGAGCAACAACTACAAATGACATGAACAACAACCACAAAACATCTGAATAACAACAACAGCAACAGCAACGATCGACATTAACAACATCAACTGATTGAACATCAACAACAACACTAGACGTGAACAAAAAAGAATAACAGACTACCGGAACTAAAACAAAAGTAGACCTGAACAACAACTACAAATGGCATGAACAACAACAACAACTGACCTGAATAACAACAACAAATGACCTGAAAAACAATGAACAACAACCACAAAATAACTGAATAACAACAACAACAGCAACGATCGACATGAACAACATCAACCGACTTAATATCAACAACAACAATAGACCTGAACAAAAAACAATAATAGGCAACCAGAACAAAAACAATAATAGACCTGAACAACAACTACAAATGACATGAACAACAATCACAAAACATCTGAATAACAACAACAATAGCAGCGATCGACATGAAAAACATCAACCAACTGAACAACAACAATAGACCTGAACAAAAAGAATAACAGACGACCGGAACAAAAACAACAATAGACCTGAACAACAACTACAAAAGACATGAACAAGAACAACAACAAATGACCTCAACAACAACTGACCTGAACAACAACAACAAATGACCTGAAAAACAACAACAATAGACCTGAATAAAAAAACAATAACAGACGACCGGAACAAAAACAACAATAAACCTGAACAACAACTACAAATGACATGAACAACAACAACTAAACACCTGAAGAATAACAACAACAATAGCAACGACCGACATGACAACATCAACCGACTGAACATCAACAACAACAATAGACCTGAACAAAAAACAATAACGTACGAGAGGAACAAAAACAAAAATAGACCTGAACAACAATTACAAAATGACATGAACAACAACAACAACAAACTGCCTCAACAACAACAACAACTGACCTGAACAACGGCAAGAAATAACATGAAAAACAAGTACAATAGATCTGAACAAAAAAACAATAACATACGACAGGAACAAAAAAAACAATAAACCTGAACAACTACAAATGACATGAACAACAACCACAAAACATCTGAATAATAACAACAACTGCAACGACCGACATGAACAACATCAACTGACTGAACATCAACAACAACAATAGACCTGAACAAAAAACAGTAACAGATGACCGGAACAAAAACAAAAATAGACCTGAACAACAATTACAAATGACATGAACAACAACAACAACAAACGACCTCATCAACAACAACAACAACTGACCTGAACAACAACAACAATAGACCTGAATAAAAAACAACTAGAAATTGTTATTGTCCATCGGACGAAAATGTATGACTCCCCCACTCGCCCGAACAGACATAATTGACGAATCTAGGTCCAACCGTTCTCTATTGATATGAGATCGTTTTGATATTCAATACCCTGTGACTGTATCTACTATCTGTATCAGTAAGGCCACATTAAAAAATATGTGTGGTTCAGGTAACCCGACCGACCCTATTTTAAGGGGCCGAACCCTAAAACTTTTTATTCAAAAAATTAAAAACAATAAAAAAAATAAAAAAATAAAAAATCAATCAATAAATAATTTAAAAAAAAAAAATAATAATTAAAAATAAATCAAACAATAATTAAAAATAAATAAAACAATAATTAAAAAAATAAAAATAATAATAATAGTAATAAAAATAATTAAAAAAATAATTAAAAAAAAATAATCAAAAAATAATATTTAAATTTAAAAAAATCAAAAAATCAAAAAAAAAAAAAATCAAAAAAAAATAATAAAAACTTGTTGATAATGTCAAAAAAAATCGAACTCAAGGTATAGTAATTTATCACATTGAATTCATTACTGAGAGAAAGAAAAAAGAAAAAAAAGCCTACCTAACTACCCTATATTTCTTTTGCCAGTGTTACCTGAACCACACATATTATTTTGTTTGGCCTAATATCTACTGGTCATCACCAACCATCCTTCCAAGTTTGAGGACCCTAGGTCTAACCATTCTCTAGTTATTGATCGGACATTGTCTAGTTATTAATCGGGGATCGTTTTGATAGTCAAGATCACCGTGACCTTGACCTTTGACCTAGTGACCCCAAAATCACCAGGGTCATCTATTTGTCATGAACCATCCTTCAAAGTTTGAGGACCAGTGGTCCAACCATTCTGTAGTTATTGATCGGATATCGTTTTGATAATGAAGGTCACCGCGACCTTGATCATTGACCTAGTGACCCCAATATCAATATGGGTCATCTACTGGTCATGACCAACCATCCTTCCAAGTTTAAGGACCCTAGGTCCAACCTGTAGTTATTGATCGGGCATCGTTTTGATAGTCAATGTCACCGCGACCTTGACCTTTGACCTAGTGACCCCAAAATCAATAGGGGTCATCTATTTGTCATGACCAACCATCCTTCCAAGTTTGAGGACCAGTGGTCCAACCATTCTTTAGTTATTGATCGGACATTGTTTGTGACGCAGTCAGACAGACCTATAGACAGACAGACAGAAAGCACAAAATGAATATGGCTCCCCTACCACACTTTATGGGGGAGCCATAATAACATACGACCGGAACAAACACAAAAATAGACCTGAACAACAACTACAAATGACATGAACAACAACAACAACAACAAACGACCTCAACAACAACAACTGACATGAATAACAACAATAGACCTGAACAAAAAAACAATAACAGATGACAGGAACAAAAACAACAATAGACCTAAACAACAACTACAAATGGCATGAATAACAAATAAACACCTGAATAACAATAACAATAGCAACGATCAACCTGAACAACATCAGCCGACTGAACAACAACAATAGACCTGATTTTTTTTTTTATATACCTGAACAACAACTACCAATGACATGAAAAACAACAACTAAACACATTAATAACAACAACTATAGCAACGATCGACCTGAACAAAATCAACCGACTGAACATCAACAACAACAATAGCCGAAGAAAAAACAATAACAGACGACCGGAACAAAAACAAAAATAGACCTGAACAATAACTACAAATGACATGAACAACAACAACAACTAAAAGCCTGAATAACAACAATAAGAACGATCAACCTGAACAACATTAACCGACTGAACATGAACAACAACAATAACCCCAACAAAAAAACAATAACAGACGACCATAACAAAAAAACAATAGACCTGAACAACAACTACAAATGACATGAACAACAACTAAACACCTGAATAACAAGAACAGCAGCGATCGACATGAACAACATTAACCGACTGAACATCAACAACAACAATAACCTCAACACAAAAACAATAACAGACGACCGGAACAAAAAAAACAATAGACCTGAACAACAACTACAAATGACATGAACAACAACAACAATAGACCTCAACAGCACAACAACTGACCTGAACAACAACAACAATTAACCTGAACAACAACAACAAGCGACCTGAACACAACAACTTATGGCTTAAAAAACAACAACAAATGACCTCAATAACAGCAACAGCAAAGAACCTCAACAACAACAACAACTGAACAACAACAACATATGACCAGAACAACAACAACAATAGACCTGAACAACAACTACAAAGAACATGAACAACAACAACGAAACACCTGAATAAGAACAACAATAGCAATGATCGACCTGAACAACATCAACCAACTGGACATCAACAACGACAATAGACCTGGAAAAAAAAAACACTACCAGACGACCGGAACAAAAACTACAAATGACATGAACAACTGACCTGAAAAACAACAACAATAGACTTGAACAAAAAAACAATAACTTACGACCAGAACAAAAAGAACAATAGACCTGAACAACAACTAAAAATGATATGACCATCAACAACTAAACACCTGAATAACAACAATAGTTTGCAACGATCAACCTGAACAACATCAATCGACTAAACATCAACAACAACAATAGCCCGAACAAAAAACAATAACAGATGACCGGAACAAAAACAACAATAAACCTAAACAACAACTACAAATAACATGAACAACAACAAAAAACGACCTCAACAACAACTGACCTGAACAACAACAACAACTGACCTGAACAGCAACAACTAATGACCTGAAAAACAACAACAATAGACCTGAACCAAAAACTATAACAGACGACATGAAGAAAAACAACAATAGACCTGAACAACAACTACAAATGACATGAACAACAACAACTAAACACCTGAATAACAACAACAATAGCAACGATCGACCTGAACAACACTAACCGACTGAACATCAACAACATCAATAGACATGGAAAAAAAAAACAATAACAGACGACCGGAACAAAAACAATAATGGACCTGAACAACAACTACAAATGACATGAAAACAACAACAACAACAAATGACCTGAACAACAATAGAAACAATCGACCTGAACAACAACAACAATTAACCTGAACAACAACAACAAGCGACCTGAACACAACAACTTATGGCTTAAAAAACAACAAATGACCTCAATAACAGCAACAGCAAAGAACCTCAACAACAACAACAACTGAACAACAACAACATATGACCAAAACAACAACAACAATAGACCTGAACAACAACTACAAAGAACATGAACAACAACAACGAAACACCTGAATAAGAACAACAATAGCAATGATCGACCTGAACAACATCAACCAACTGGACATCAACAACGACAATAGACCTGAACAAAAAAAACACTACCAGACGACCTGAACAAAAACTACAAATGACATGAACAACTGACCTGAAAAACAACAACAATAGACTTGAACAAAAAAACAATAACTTACGACCAGAACAAAAAGAACAATAGACCTGAACAACAACTAAAACTGATATGACCATCAACAACTAAACACCTGAATAACAACAATAGTTGGCAACGATCAACCTGAACAACATCAATCGACTAAACATCAACAACAACAATAGCCCGAACAAAAAACAATAACAGACGACCGGAACAAAAACAACAATAGACCTGAACAACAATTCAAATAACATGAACAGCACAAGAACAACAAACGACCTCAACAACAACTGACCTGAACAACAACAGCAAATGACCTGAAAACAACAACACATGACCTGAACAACAACAACAATAGACCTGAACAACTACAAATGACATGAACAACAACAACAGACCTCAACAACAACAGATGACCTGAACAACAACAAATTTGATCAACAACAACAACAATAAACCTGAACAACAACTTCAAACGACATGAACAACAACAACAGCAAATATCGACATGAACAACGTTAACCGACTAAACATCAACAACAACAATAGACATGAACAAAAAACAATAACAGATGACAAGAACAAAAAAACAATGGACCTAAACAACAACTACAAATGACATGACAACGACAACAATAGACCTCAACAGCACAACAACTGACCTGAAAACAGCAACTAATGACCTGAAAAACAACAACAATAGACCTGAACAAAAAAACAATTAAAGACGACCGGAACAAAAGCATATATATACCTGAACAACAACTACAAATGACATGAACAACAACAAAAAACGACCTCAACAACAACTGACCTGAACAACAACAACAACTGACCTGAACAGCAACAACTAATGACCTGAAAAACAACAACAATAGACCTGAACCAAAAACTATAACAGACGACATGAAGAAAAACAACAATAGACCTGAACAACAACTACAAATGACATGAACAACAACAACTAAACACCTGAATAACAAGAACAGCAGCGATCGACATGAACAACATTAACCGACTGAACATCAACAACAACAATAACCTCAACAAAAAAAAACAACAGACGACCGGAACAAAAAAACAATAGAACTGAACAACAACTACAAATGATATGACTATCAACAACTAAACTCCTGAATAACAACAATAGCAACGATCAACCTGAACAACATCAACCGACTAAACATCAACAACAACAATAGCCTGAACAAAAAACAATAACAGACGATCGGAACAAAAACAACAATAAACCTGAACAAAAACAACAATAAACCTGAACAACAACTACAAATAAAATTAACAACAACAAAAAACGACCTCAACATCAACTGACATGAACAACAACAACAACAAATGACCTGAAAAACAATAATAGACTTGAACAAAAAAACAATAACAGACGACCTGAACAAAAACACCAAAAGAACTGAACAACAACTACAAATGACATGAACAACAACAACAACAATGACCTGAACAACAACAACAATAGACCTGAACAACTACAAATGACATGAACAACAACAACAGACATCTACAACAACAACAGCTGACCTGAACAACAACAACAAATGACCAAAAAAACAACAACAATAGACCTGGAAAAAAAACAATAACACATGCATGGAACAAAAAGAACAATAGACCCGAACAACAGCTACAAATGACATGAACAACAACCACAAAACATCTGAATAACAACAACAGCAACGATCGACATGAACAACATAATGTTAACCGACTGAACATCAAAAACAAGAAGAGACCTGAACAAAAAACAAAAACAGACGACCGGAACAAAAACAGCAATAGACCTGAACAACAACTACAAATCACATGAACAACAACAATAGACCTCAACAGCACCAATTAACCTGAAAAACAACAACCGACCTGAACAACAACAATGACCTGAACACAACAGCATATGGCTTAAAAAACCAACAACAAATGACCTGAACACAACAACAAATGACCTCAATAACAGCAACAGCAAAAAACCTCAACAACAACAACAACAGCTGACCGGAACAACAAAAACGTCCAACCTGAACAAAAACAACAACAGCCGACCTAAATAACAACAACAGAAAACCTGAACATCAACAACGACTGACCTGATCAACAACTAACCTGAACTGCAACAACATCAAATGACCTCAACAACAGCAACAACATAAGACCTCGACAACAACAACAACAACATACGACCTCAACAACAACAACAACAACTGACATTAACAACAACAACAAATGACCTGAACAACAACTACAAATAACATGAACAACAACAACGAAACACCTGAATAACAACGACAATAGCAATGAACATCAAACAACTAAACATCAACAACAAAAATAGACCTGAACGAAAAAAACAGTACCAGATGACTGGAACAAAAACTACAAATGACATGTACAACAACAACAAACGACCTCAACAACAACAACTGACCTAAACAACAACACCAAATTACCTGAAAAAACAACAACAATAGATCTGAACAAAAAAACAATAAAAGACGACAGGAACAAAAACAACAATAAACCTGAATAACAACTACAAATGACATGAACAACAACCATAAAACATCTGTATAACAACAACAACAGCAACGATCGATATGAACAGCATCAACCGACTGAACATAAACAATAATAGACCTGAACAACAACTATAAATGACATAAACAACAACCACAAAACATCTGAATAACAACAACAACAGCAACGATCGACATGAACAGCATCAACCGACTGAACATCAAAAACAACAATAGACCTGAACAAAAAACAACAGACGACCGGAACAAAAACAATAATAAACATGAACAACAACTACAAATGACATGAACAACAACAACAACAAACGACCTCAACAACAACAACTGACCTGAAACAAAACTACAATAGACCTCAACAACAACTACAAATTACCTGAACAACAACAAAGGACCTCAACAACAACAACAACAACAATAGACCTAAACAAAACAACAATAACAGACGACCGGAATTTTACAACAATTGACCTGAACAACAACTACAAATGCCCTGAAAAATAACAACAATACACCTGAAAAAAAAAACAATAACAGAAGACCGGAACAAAAACAACAATACACCAGAACAACAACTACATATGACATCAACAACAACACTTAAACACCTGAGTAACAACAACAACAGCATTGCTAGACATGAACAACATGAACCGACTGAACATCAACAACAACAATAGACTTGAACAAAAAAACAATAATAGACGACCGGAACAAAAACAACAATAGACCTGAACAACAACTACAAATAACATGAATAACAACAACAAAAGCAACGATCAACATGAACAACATCAACCGACTGAACATCAACAACAACAATAGACCTGAACAAAAACAACAATAGACCTTAACAACAACAACAACAAATGACCTGGACAACAACAACAAATGACCTGAAAAACAACAACAATAGACCTGAATAAAAAAACAATAACAGACGACCTGAACAAAAACAACAACAGACCTGAACAACAACTACAAATGACAAACAACAACAACTAAACACCTGAATAACAACAACAATAGTAACATCGACATGAACAACATCAACTGACTGAACATCAACACAACAATATACCTGAATTAAAAACAATAACATACGACCGGAACAAAAACAAAAATAGACCTGAACAACAACTACAAATGACATGAACAACAACAACAACAACAACACATGACATGGACAACAACAACATCAAACAACGACCTCAACAATAACAACAACTGACCGGAACATCAACAACAGCAATAGACCTGAGCAGAAAACAATAACAGACGTCTGGAAAAAAAAAAATAGACCTGAACAACGACTACAAATGACATGAACAACAACAACTAGACACCTGAATAACAACAACAATTGCAACGATCAACATGAACAACATCAACCGACTGCACATCAACAACAGACCTGAACAAAAAAAACAATAACAGACATTCGGAACAAAAAGAACAGTAGACCTGAACAACAACTACAAATGACATGAACAAAAACAACAACAAAACATCTGAAAAAAAACAACAACAGCAACGATCGACATGAACAACATCAACCGACTGAACATCAACAACAACAATAGACCTGAACAAAAAAACAATAACAGACGACTGGAACAAAAATAGACCTGAATAACAACTACAAATGACATGAACAACAACAATGATAGACCTCAACAACAACTGACCTGAACAACAACAACAAACGACCTGAAAAACACCTGACCTGAACTGCAACAACATCAAATGACCTCAGCAACAACATACGACCTCGACGACAACAACTACAGATGACCTGAACAACAAGTAACGACCTCAACAACATCAACGACTGACCTGAACAACAACAACAAATGACTTGAAAAACAACAGCAATAGACTTAAACAAAAAAACAATAACAGACGACCGGAACAAAAACAACAATAGACCCAAACAACAACTACAAATGCCCTTAAATTCAGCAATAATAGACCTGAACAAAAAAACAATAACAGACGACCGGAACAAAAACAACAGTACACCAGAGCAACAACTACATATGACATGAACAACAATAACTAAACGCCTGAGTAACAACAGCAACGGTAGACATGAACAACATCAAGCGACTGAACATCAACAACAACAATATACCTAAACAAAAAACAATAACAGACGATCGGAACAAAAACGAAAATAGAACTGAACAACTACAAATGACATGAACAACAACAACAATAGACCTGAACAAGAACTACAGATGACCTGAACAACAAGTAACGACCTCAACAACAACAACAACTGACCTGAACAACAACAACAGATGACCTGAAAAACAACAACAATAGACCTAAACAAAAAAACAATAACAGACGACCGGAACAAAAACAACATTAGACCCAAGCAACAACTACAAATGCCCTAAAAAACAACAACAATAGACCTGAATAAAAACGATAACAGACGACCGGAACAAAAACAACAATAGACCTGAACAACAACTACAAAATGACATCAACAACAACAACAAACAGCCTCAACGACAACAACAACTGACCTGAACAACAACAAGAAATAACCTGAAAAACAAGTACAATAGACCTGAACAAAAAAAACAATAACATACGACAGGAACAAAAACAACAATAAACCTGAACAACTTCGTATGACATGAACAACAACTAAAAACCTGAATAACAACAACAATTGCAACGATTGACATGAACAACATCAACCGACTGAACATTACCAACAAAGCCGGCCTAAATAACAACAACAGGAAACCTTAACATCAACTACGACTGACCTGATCAACAACTGACCTGAACTGCAACAACATCAAACGTCCTCAACAACAGGAACAACATACGACCTCGACAACAACAAAAACAACTGACCTGAACAACAACAACAAATGATCTGAACAACAACAACAATAGACCTGAACAACATCTTCAAATGACATGAACAACAACAACAACAACAATAGACCTAAACAACAACAACGACTGACCTGAACAACAACAACAAATGACCTGAAAAACAACAACAATAGCCCTGAACAAAAAAACAATAACAGACGACAGGAACAAAAACAAAAGAAGACCTGAGCAACAACTACAAATAACATGAACAACAACCACAAAACATCTGAATAACAACAACAACAGCAACGACGGACATGAACAACATCAACTGACTGAACATCAACAACAACAATAGACCTGAACAAAAAACAGTAACAGACGACCGGAACAAAAACAAAAATAGACCTGAACAACAACTCCAATAGACCTGAACAAAAAACAAATAGAAATTGTTATTGTCCAGTGTATGACTCGCCCGAACAGTCAAATTGACGAATCTAGGTCCAACCGTTCTCTATTGATCTGAGATCGTTTTGATATTCAATATCCCTGTGACTGTATCTACTATCTGTATCAGTAAGGCCACATAAAAAAATTGTGGTTCAGGTAACCCGACCGACCCTATTTTAAGGGGCCGAAACATAAAACTATTTATGCAAAAAATTAAAAAATAAAAAAATAAAAATAAATAATTTAAAAAAAAAACACTAATTAAAAAAAAAAAAACAATAATTAAAAAAAAAAAAATAGTAACAATAATAATAAAAACAATTAAAAAAAAAATTAAAAAATAAATAAATAATAATTTTAAAGAAAACCAACAATTGAAAAATTGAAAAATTGAAGAAAAAAATGAAAAAATAAATAAATGAATAAATTAAAACTTGTTGATAATGTCAAAAAAATCGAACTCCAGGTATAGTAATTTAACATATTGAATTCATTACTGAGAAAAAAAGAAAAAAAAAGCCTACCTACCTACCCTTTTTATTTTTGCCTGTGTTACCTGAAACACACATATTATTTTGTTTGGCCTAATATCTACTGGTCATGACCAACCATCCCTCCAAGTTTGAGGACCCAGTGGTCCAACTATTCTCTAGTTATTGATCGGACATCGTTTGTGACGCAGACAGACAGACCTACAGACAGACACACAGAAAGCACAAAATCAATATGGCTCCCCTACGACACTTTGTGTGGGGGAGCCATAATAACATACGACTGGAACAAAAACAAAAATAAACCTGAACAACAACTACAAATGACATGAACAAAAACAACAAATGACCTAAACAAGAACAGAAACAATTGATCTGAACAACAACAACTGACCTGCACAACAACAACAAATGTCCTGAAAAATAAGAACAATAGAACTCAACAAAAAAACAATAACAGACGACCGGAACAAAAACAACAGTAGACCTGAACAACATCAACCGACTGAACATCAACAACAAAAATAGACGACTGGAACAAAAACAACAATAGACCTGAACAACAACAACAACAAACGACAGGAACTAAAACAACAATAAACCTGAACAACTTCATATGACATGAACAACAGCAAGTAAAAACCTGAATAACAACAACCGACCTAAACAACAACAACAACCTACCTGAACACAACAACATATGGCTTAAAAACAACAACAAACGACCGCAATAACAGCAACAGCAAAGAACCTCAACAGCAGCTGACTGGAACAACGAAAACTTCAAACCTGAACAAAAACAACAAATGACCTGAACAACAACAACAAATGACTTGACAGACAACAACAATATACCTCAACAAAAGAACAATAACAGACGACAGGAACAAAAACAACAATACACCTGAATAACAACTACAAATGACATGAACAATTACAGCTGAACACCTGAATAACAACAACAATAGCAACGATCGATCTGAACAACATCAACCGACTAAACAACAACAATAAACCTGAACAAAAAAACAACAATAGACCTGAACAACAACTACCAATGACATGAAAAACAACAACTAAACACATGAATAACAACAGCTACACAATAGACCTGAACAAAAACAGTAACAGACGACCAGAACAAAAACTTAAATAGATCTGAACAACAACTACAAATGACATAAACAACAACAACAAACGACCTCAATAACAATAACTGACACGAATAACAACAACAAATTACCTGAAAAACAACAATAGACCTGAACAAAAAAACAATAACAGATGACAGGAACAAAAACAACAATAGAGCTGAACCACAACTACAAATGGCATGAATAACAACTAAACACCTGAATAAAAACAACAATAGCAACGATCAACCTGAACAACATCAACCGCCTGAACAACAAAAATAAACCTGAACAAAAAACAATAATAGACGACCGGAACAAAAACAAAAATAGACCTGAACAACAACTACAAATGACATGAACAACAACAAACGACCTGAACAACAACAACAAATGTCCTGAAAAACAACAATAGACATGAACAAAAAAAACAATAATGGACGACAGGAACAAAAACAACAATAGACCTGAAGAACAATTACAAATGACATGAACAACAACAACTAAACACCTGAACAACAACAATAGCAACGATCGACCTGAACGACATCAACCGACTGAACATCAACAACAAAAATAGACGACCGGAACAAAAACAACAATAGACCTGAACAACAACAACAACAAACGACATTAACAACAACAACAAATGACCTGAAAAACAACAATAATAGACCTGCAGAAAAAACAATAACAGACGACCGGAACAAAAACAAAAATAGACCTGAACAACAACTACAAATGACATGAACAACAACAACAACAAACGACCTCAACAACAAAAACAACAATAGACCTGAACAACAACTACAAATGACATGAACAACAACCACAAAACATCTGAATAACAACAACAGCAACGATTGACATGAACAACATCAACCGACTGAACATCAACAACAACAGCAGACGAACAAAAAACAATAACAGACGACTTGAACAAAAACAACAATAGACCTGAACAACAACTACAAATGACATGAACAACAACAACAACAAACGACCTCAACAACAGCAACTGGCCTGAACAACAACAACAAATGACCTGAAAAACAACAACAATAGACCTGAACAAAAAACAATAACAGACGACCGGAACAAAAACAAAAATAGACCTGAACAACAACTACATAAGACATGAAGAACAACAACTAAACACCAATAGCAATGATCGACATCGACAACATCAACCGAGTGAACATCAACAACAACAATATACCTGAATAAAAACAAAAAACAGACGACCGGAACAAAAAAAACAATAGACCTGAACAACAACAACAACCAAACACCTGAATAACAAAAACTATAGCAGCGATCGACATGAACAACATCAACTGACTGAACATAAACAACAATAACTGACCTGAACAACAACAAATGACCTGAAAAACAACAACAATAGACCTGAATAAAAAAACAATAACTGACGACCAGAACAAAAACAACAATAGACCTGAACAACAACTACAAATGACACGAACAACAACTAAACACCTGAATAACAACAACAATAGCAACGATCAACATGAACATTCATCAACCGTCTGAACATCAACAACAACAATAGACCTGAAAAACAACAACAATTGACCTGAATAAAAAAAACAAGACGACCGGAACAAAAACAACAATAGACTTGAACAACAACTACAAATGACATGAACAACAACAACCAAATACCTGAATAACAACAACTATAGCAACGATCATCATGAACAACATCAACCGACTGAACACTGAACAACGACTACAAATGACATGAACAGCAACAACAACTAAACACCTGAATAACAACAACAATTTCAACGATCAGCATGAACAACATCAACCGACTGAACTTCCAACAACAACAATAGACCTGAACAAAAACAACAATAGACCTGAACAACAACAACAACAAATGACCTCAACAAAAACTGACCTGGACAACAACAACAAATGACCTGAAAAACAACAACAATAGACCTGAATAAAAAAACAATAACAGACGACCGGAACAAAAACAACAACTACAAATGTCACGAACAACAACAACTAAACACCTGAATAACAACAACAATTTCAACGATCGACATGAACAACATCAACCGACTGAACATCAACAACAACAATAGACCTGAACAAAAAACAATAACATACGACCGTAACAAAAACAAAAACAGACTTGAGCAACAACTACAAATGACATGAACAACAACCACAAAACATCTGAATAACAACAACAATTTCAACGATCGACATGAACAACATCAACCGACTGAACATCAACAACAACAATAGATCTGAACAAAAAACAATAACAAACGACCGGAACAAAAACAATAATAGACCTGACGAACAACTACAAATGACATGAACAACAACAACTAAACACCAGAACAACAACAACAATTTCAACGACCGGCATGAACAACATCAACTGACAGAACATCAACAACAATAATATACCTGAACAACATCAGCAAATGACCTGAAAAACAACAACAATAGACCTGAAGAAAAAACAATAACAAGCGACCGGAACAAAAACAAAAATAGACCTGAACAACAACTACAAATGACATGATCAACAACAACAAACGACCTCAACAACAACAACTGACCTGAACAACAACAGCAAATGACCTGAAAAACAACAACAATAGAACTCAACAAAAAAACAATAACAGACGACCGGAACAAAAACAACAGTAGACCTGAACAACAACAGATGACATGAACAACAACATCACATTACCTGAACAACAACAACAACAATTAACCTGAACATCAACAACGACTGACCTGATCAACAACTGACCTGAACTGCAACAACATCAAACGACCTCAATAGCATCGACAACATACGACCTCGACAACAACAAAAACAACTGACCTGAACAACAACTACAAATGAACTGAACAACAACAACAATAGACCAGAACAACAACTACAAATGACATGAACAACAACAACAACAATAGACCTCCACTACAACAACAACAACTGATCTGAAAAACAACAACAACAACAAATGACCTGAAAAACAACAACAACAATAGACCTGAACAAAAAAACAATAACAGACAACCAGAACAATAACAATAGACCTGAAAAACAACTACAAATGACATGATCAACAACCACAAAATATCTAAATAACAACAACAATAGCAATGATCGACCTGAACAACATGAACTGACTGAACATCGACTACAACAATAGACCTGAACAAAAAAACAATAACAGATGACCAAAACAAAAAGAACAATAGACCAGAACAACAACTACAAATGACATGAATAACAACCAACTAACCACCTGAATAATAGCAATGATCGACGTGAACAACTTCAACCGACTGAACATCAACAACAATCAATAGACCTGAACAAAATAACAGACGACCGTAACAAAAAGAACAATAGACCTGAACAACAACTACAAATGACATAAACAACAACCACAAAACATCTGAATAACAACAATAACAGCAACAATCGACATGAACAACATCAGCGAATTGAACATCAACAACAACAATAAACCTGAACAAAAAACAATAAGAGACGACCTGAACAAAAATCGAACTGAACAACAACTACAAATGACACGAACAGCAACAACAAACGACCTCAACAACAACAACAACAACTGACCTGAATAACAACAACAGATGACCTGAAAAACAACAATAGACCTGAACAAAAAAACAATAACAGACGACCGAAACAAAAACAACAATGGACCTGAACAACAACTACATATGACATGAACAACAACAACCAAACACCTGAATAACAACAACAGCAAATATGGACATGAACAACATTAACCGACTGAACATCAACAACAACAATAGACCTGAACAAAAAAACAATAACAGACGACCGGAACAAAAAATCAATAGTCCTGAACTTCCAACAACAACAATAGACCTGAACAAAAACAACAATAGACCTGAACAACAACAACAACAAATGACCTCAACAAAAACTGACCTGGACAACAACAACAAATGACCTGAAAAACAACAACAATAGACCTGAATAAAAAAACAATAACAGACGACCGGAACAAAAACAACAACTACAAATGTCACGAACAACAACAACTAAACACCTGAATAACAACAACAATTTCAACGATCGACATGAACAACATCAACCGACTGAACATCAACAACAACAATAGACCTGAACAAAAATCAATAACATACGACCGTAACAAAAACAAAAACAGACTTGAGCAACAACTACAAATGACATGAACAACAACCACAAAACATCTGAATAACAACAACAATTTCAACGATCGCCATGAACAACATCAACCGACTGAACATCAACAACAACAATAGATCTGAACAAAAAACAATAACAAACGACCGGAACAAAAACAATAATAGACCTGACGAACAACTACAAATGACATGAACAACAACAACTAAACACCAGAACAACAACAACAATTTCAACGACCGGCATGAACAACATCAACTGACAGAACATCAACAACAATAATATACCTGAACAACATCAGCAAATGACCTGAAAAACAACAACAATAGACCTGAAGAAAAAACAATAACAAGCGACCGGAACAAAAACAAAAATAGACCTGAACAACAACTACAAATGACATGATCAACAACAACAAACGACCTCAACGACCTCAACAACAACAACTGACCTGAACAACAACAGCAAATGACCTGAAAAACAACAACAATAGAACTCAACAAAAAAACAATAACAGACGACCGGAACAAAAACAACAGTAGACCTGAACAACAACAGATGACATGAACAACAACATCACATTACCTGAACAACAACAACAACAATTAACCTGAACATCAACAACGACTGACCTGATCAACAACTGACCTGAACTGCAACAACATCAAACGACCTCAATAGCATCGACAACATACGACCTCGACAACAACAAAAACAACTGACCTGAACAACAACTACAAATGAACTGAACAACAACAACAATAGACCAGAACAACAACTACAAATGACATGAACAACAACAACAACAATAGACCTCCACTACAACAACAACAACTGATCTGAAAAACAACAACAACAACAAATGACCTGAAAAACAACAACAACAATAGACCTGAACAAAAAAACAATAACAGACAACCAGAACAATAACAATAGACCTGAAAAACAACTACAAATGACATGATCAACAACCACAAAATATCTGAATAACAACAACAATAGCAATGATCGACCTGAACAACATGAACTGACTGAACATCGACTACAACAATAGACCTGAACAAAAAAACAATAACAGATGACCAAAACAAAAAGAACAATAGACCAGAACAACAACTACAAATGACATGAATAACAACCAACTAACCACCTGAATAATAGCAATGATCGACGTGAACAACTTCAACCGACTGAACATCAACAACAATCAATAGACCTGAACAAAATAACAGACGACCGTAACAAAAAGAACAATAGACCTGAACAACAACTACAAATGACATAAACAACAACCACAAAACATCTGAATAACAACAATAACAGCAACAATCGACATGAACAACATCAGCGAATTGAACATCAACAACAACAATAAACCTGAACAAAAAACAATAAGAGACGACCTGAACAAAAATCGAACTGAACAACAACTACAAATGACACGAACAGCAACAACAAACGACCTCAACAACAACAACAACAACTGACCTGAATAACAACAACAGATGACCTGAAAAACAACAATAGACCTGAACAAAAAAACAATAACAGACGACCGAAACAAAAACAACAATGGACCTGAACAACAACTACATATGACATGAACAACAACAACCAAACACCTGAATAACAACAACAGCAAATATGGACATGAACAACATTAACCGACTGAACATCAACAACAACAATAGACCTGAACAAAAAAACAATAACAGACGACCGGAACAAAAAATCAATAGTCCTGAACAACAACTACAAATGACATGACAACAACAACAATAGACCTCAACAGCATAACAACTGACCTGAACAACAACAACTAATGACCTGAAAAACAACAACAATAGACCTGAACAAAAAAAACAAAACATACGACCTTAACAAAAACGCAAATTGACCTGAACAGCAACTACAAATGACATGAACAACAACAACAACAACAACAACAAACGACCTTAACAACAACAACAACTAACCTGAACAACAACAAATGTCCTGAAAAACAACAATAGACCTCAACAAAAAACAGTAACAGACGACATCAACAAAAACAACAATAGACATCAACAACAACTATAAATGACATGAACAACAACAACTAAACACCTGAATAACAACAACAATAGCAACGATCGACCTGAACAACATTAACCGACTGAACATCAACAACAACAATAGACCTGGAAAAAAACAATAACAGACGACCGGAGCAAAAAGAACACTAGACGTGAAAAACAATAGAAACAATCGACCTGAACAACAACAATTAACCTGAAAAACAACTGACCTGAACAACAACAACAAGCGACCTGAACACAACAACAAATGACCTCAATAACAGCAACAGCAAAGAACCTCAACAACAACAACAACAGCTGACCGGAACAACAAAAACGTTCGACCTGAACAAAAACAACAACAGCCGACCTAAATAACAACAACAGAAAACCTGAACATCAACAACGACTGACCTGAACAACAACTAACCTGAGTTGCAACAACATCAAATGACTTCAACAACATCAAATGACCTCGACAACAACAAAAACAACAACAACATACGACCTCGACAACAACAACTGACATGAACAACAACAACAAATGACCTGAACAACAACAACAATAGACCTAAACAAAAAACAATAACAGACGACATCAACAAAAACAGCAATATACCTCAACAACAACTACAAATGACATGAACAACAACAACTAAACACCTGAACAACAACAATAGCAACGATCGACCTGAACAACATCAACCGACTGAACATCAACAACAACAATAGACCTGAACAAAGAACAATACCAGACGACCGGAACAAAAACTACAAATGACATGAACAACTGACCTAAAAACAACAACAATAGACTTGAACAAAAAACAATAACAGACGACTGAACATCAGCAACAACAATAGACCTGAACAACAACATCAATTGACCTGAACAACAACAACAAATGACCTGAAAAACAACAACAATAGACCTGAATAATAAAAAAACAGACGACCGGAACAAAAACAACAATAGACCTGTACAACAACTACAAATGACATGAACAACAACAACCAAATACCTGAATGACAACAACTATAGCAGCGTTCAACATGAACAACATCAACAGACTGAACATCAGCAACAACAATAGACCTGAACAAAAAACAATAACAGACATCCGGAACAAAAACAACAAAAGACCTGAACAATGACTACAAATGACAGGAACAACAACAACTAAACATCTCAATAACCACAACAATTGCAACGATCAACATGAACAACATCAACTGACTGAACATCAACAACAACAATAGACCTGAACAAAAAACAATTACAGACGACCGGAACAAAAACAACAATAGACCTGAACAACAACTACAAATCACATGAACAACAACAACAACAAACGACGTCAACAACAACCACAACTGACCTGACAACAACAACAAATGACCTGAAAAACGACAATAGTCCTGAAGAAAAACAATAAGCGACCGGAAAAAAAACAAAAATAGACCTATCCAACAACAACAAATGACCTGAACAACAACAGAAACAATTGACCTGAACAACAACAACAATTAACCTGAACATCAACAACGACTGACCCGATCAACAACTGACCTGAACTGCAATAACATCATACAACCTCAACAGCATCAACAACATACGACCTCGACAACAATAAAAACAACTGACCTGAACAACAACTACAAATGACCTGAACAACAACAACTATAGACCAGAACAACAACTACAAATGACATGAACAACAACAGCAGAAACAATATACCTCAACTGCAACAACAACAACTGATCTGAACAACAACGACAACAAATGACCTGAAAAACAACAACAATAGACCTGAACAAAAAAGCAATAACAGACAACCAGAACAAAAACAACAATAGACCTGAAAAACAACTACAAATGACATGAATAACAACCACAAAACATCTGAATAACAACAACAATAGCAATGATCGACCTGAACAACATGAACCGACTGAACATCAACAACAACAATAGACTTGAACAAAAAAACAATAACAGATGACCGGAACAAAAACAACAATAGACCTGAACAACAAATACAAATGACATGAACAACAGCAACGAAACATCTGAATAACAACAACATCAACCGACCGAACATCAACAACAACAATTGACTTGAACAAAAAACAATGATAGACGACCAGAACAAAAACAACAAATGACATGAAGAACAACAACAACAATATGCCAGCAATAACAATAGACCTGATCAACAACAAAAACAAAAACAATAACAGACGACCGGAACAAAAACAAAAATAGACCTGAACAACAACTACAAATGACATGAACAACAACAACAACAACTGAGCTGAACAACAACAAATGACCTGAAAAACAATAAAAATATACCTCAACAAAAAAACAATAACAGACGACATTAACAAAAACAACAATAGACTCGAACAACAACTGCAAATGACATGAACAACAACAACTAAACACCTGAATAACAACAACAATAGCAATCATCGACCGACTGAACATCAACAACAACAATAGACCTGAACAAAAAACAATAACAGACGACAGGAACAAAAACAACAATATACCTCAACAACAACAACAACTGACCCCTGAACAACAACAAATGACCTAAAAAACAACAACAATAGACCTGAACAACAACTACAAATGACATGACCAACAGCAGCTAAACACTTGAATAACAACAACAATATCAACGATCAACCTGAACAACATCAACCGACTGAACAACAACAATGAACCTGAACAAAAAAAAATAGACCTGAACAAAGAGTACAACTGACATGAACAACAACAACAGGTGACCTGAAAAACAACAATAGACTTCAACGAAAAAACAATGACTGACGACCGGAACAAAAAAACAATAGACCTGAACAACAACTACAAATGACCTGTAAAAAAAGAACAATAGACCTGAACAAAAAAACAATAACAGACGACCGAAACAAAAACAACACTAGACCTGAACAACAACTACAAATGACATGAACAACAACCACAAAACATCTGAATAACAACAACAGCAGCAACGATCGACATGAACAACATCAACCGACTGAACA
Organism: Cyrtodaria siliqua; assembly: GCA_037043455.1. Classification (NCBI taxonomy): domain Eukaryota; kingdom Metazoa; phylum Mollusca; class Bivalvia; order Adapedonta; family Hiatellidae; genus Cyrtodaria; species Cyrtodaria siliqua. The sequence goes on along the minus strand of JAWPHD010010112.1, from coordinate 4,247 downwards.
TCAACAACAACAATAGACATGAACAAAAAACAATAACAGACGACCGGAACAAAAACAACAATAGACCTGAACAACAACTACAAATGACATGCACAACAACAAACTGCAACAACCACAAATGACCTCAGCAACAACATACGAACTCGACAACAACAACAACAACTGACCTGTACAAAAACAACAAATGACCTGAACAACAACAACAATAGACTTGAACAAAAAACCAATAACAGATGACCGGAACAAAAACAACAATACAACCGAACAACAACTACAAATGCCCTGAAAAACAACAACAATAGACCTGAACAACAACTACAAATGACCTGAACAACAACAAACGACCTCAACAACAACAACAACAATAGACCTAAACAAAAAAACAATAACAGACGACCGGAACAAAAACAATAATAGACCCGAACAACAACTACAAATGCCCTGAAAAACAGCAACAATAGACCTGAACAAAAAAACAATAACAGACGAATGGAACAAAACAATAATACACAAGAACAACAACTACATATGACATGAACAACAACAACTAAACACCTGAGTAAGAACAACAACAGCAACGATAGACATGAACAACCTCAACCGACTGAACATCAACAACAGCAATAGACCTGAACAAAAACCAATAACAGATGACCAGAACAAAAATAGACCTGAACAACAACTACAAATGACATGAACAACAACAACAACAGCAACAAACGACCTCAACAACAACAACAACAACAACTGACCTGAACAACAACATCGAATGACCTGAAAAACAACAACAATAGACCTGAACATAAAAACAATAACAGACGATTGGAATAAAAACAACATAGACCTGAACAACAACTACATATGACATGAACAACAACAACTAAGCACCTGAATAACAACAACAATAGCAACGATCTGAACAGCATCTACCGACTGAACATCAACAACAACAATAGACCTGAAAAAAACACAATAACAGACAACCGGAACAAAAACAACAATAGACCTGAACAACAACTACAAATTACATGAGCAACAACAACAACAATAGACCTGAACAACAACAACAACTAACCTGAACAACAAATGACCTGAAAAACAACAACAATAGACCTGAACAAAAAAACAATAACAGACGACCGTAACAAAAACAACAATAGACCTGAACAACAACTACAAATGACATGAACAACAACAACTAAACACCTGAATAACAACAACAATAGCAACAATCGAACAACAATAGACCTGAAAAAAAAAACAATAACAGACGACCGGAACAAAAAGAACAATAGACCTGAACGACAACTACAAATGACATGAACAACAACCACAAAACATCTGAATAACAACAACATAAACAGCAACGATCGACATGAACAACATCAACTGACTGAACATCAACAACAACAATAGACCTGAACAAAAAAACAATAACAGACGACCGGAATAAAAACAAAAGTAGACCTGAACAACAACTACAAATGACACTAGTTGCCCCAAAATCAATAGGAGTCATCTGCTTGTCATGACCAACCATGTTTCGAAGTTTGAGGACCCTAGGTCCAACAATTCTCTAGTTATTGATCGGACATCGTTTGTGAGACAGACAGACAGACAGACAGACAAACTTTGTGTGGGGGAGCCATAATAACATACGACAGGAACAAAAACAAAAAAAGACCTGAACAACAACTACAAATGACATGAAGAACAACAACAAACAACCTCAACAACAACAACAAATGAAAATCAAGAGCAATAGACCTGAACAACAACCACAAAACATCTGAATAACAACAACATCAACAGCAACGATCGACATGGACAACATCAACTGACTGAACATCAACAACAACAATAGACCTGAACAAAAAAACAATAAAATACGACAGGAACTAAAACAACGATAGACCTGAACAACTTCATATCACATGAACAACTTCATATCACATGAACAACAGCAACTAAAAACCAGAATAACAACAACAATTGCAACGATCGACATGAACAACATCAACCGACTGCACATCAACAACAACAATACACCTGAACAAAAACAATAACAGACGTCCGGAACAAAAACAATAATAGACCTGAACAACAACTACAAATGACATGAATAACAACAAACGACCTCAGCAACAACTACAACTGACCTGAACAACATCAACAAATGACCTGAAAAACAACAACAATAGACCTGAACAACAAACAACTTGAAATTGTTATTGTCCATAGGACAAAAACGTATGGCTCCCCCACTCGCCCGAACAGACATAATTGACGACTCTAGGTCCAACCGTTCTCTATTGATCTGATATCGTTTTGATATTCAATATCCCTGTGACTGTATCTTCTATCTGTATCAGTAAGGCCACATAAAAAATATGTGTGGTTCAGGTAACCCGACCGACACTATTTTAAGGGGCCGGACCCTTCACCTTTCTATGCAAAAAAAAATAAAAAATAAAAAAATGAAAAATAAAAAATAATTCCAAAAGAATGAAAAATAAAAACAAATTAAAAAAATAATAATGATAATAAAAATAATTTAAAAAAAATAATTAAAATTTAAAAAATTAAAAAGTAAATAAATAAATCAATAAAAATAAAAAATAATTTTAAAGAAAACCAACAATTGAAAAATTGAAGAAAAAAATTAAAAAATAAATAAATAAATAAATAAAAACTTGTTGATAATGTCAAAAAAATCGAACTCCAGGTATAGTAATTTAACATATTGAATTAATTACTGAGAAAAAGAAAAAAAAAGCCTACCTACCTACCCTATTTTTTTTGCCGGTGTTACCTGAACCACACATATGATTTTGTTTGGCCTAATATCTACTGGTCATGACCAACCATCATTCCCAGTTTGAGGACCCTAAGTCTAACCATTCTCTAGTTATTGATCGGACATTGTCTAGTTATTGATCGGGGATCGTTTTGATAGACAAGGTGACCTTGACCTTTTACCTAGTCACCCCAAAATCAATAGGGGTCATCTACTAGTCATGACCAACCAGCCTTCCAAGTTTGAGGACCCTAGGTCCAACCATTGTGTAGTTATTGATCGGCCATCGTTTTGATAGTCAATGTCACCGCGACCTTGACCTTTGACCTGGTGACCCCAAAATTAGTAGGGGTCTTCTACTTGTCATGACCAACCATCCTTCCAAGTTTGAGGACTCTAGGTCCAACCATTCTCTAGTTATTGATCGGACATCGTTTGTGACACAGACAGACAGACGGACAGACCTACAGACAGAAAGCACAAAATCAATATGGCTCCCTTACCACACTGTGTGGGGGAGACATAATAACATACGACCGGAAAAAAAAAAAAATAGACCTGAACAACAACAAACATGTCCGATCAATAACTAGAGAATGGTTGGACCTAGGGTCCTCAAACTTGGAAGGATGGTTGGTCATGACAAGTAGATGACCCCTATTGATTTTGGGGTCACTAGGTCAAAGGTCAATGTTGCGGTGACATTGACTATCAAAACGATGTCTGATCAATAACTAGAGAATGGTTGCACCTAGGGTCCTCAAACTTGGAAGGATGGTTGGTCATGACAAGTAGATGACCCCTATTGATTTTGGGGTCACTAGGTCAAAGGTCAATGTTGCGGTGACATTGACTATCAAAACGATGTCCGATCAATAACTAGAGAATGGTTGCACCTAGGGTCCTCAAACTTGGAAGGATGGTTGGTCATGACAAGTAGATGACCCCTATTGATTTTGGGGTCACTAGGTCAAAGGTCAATGTTGCGGTGACATTGACTATCAAAACGATGTCCGATCAATAACTAGAGAATGGTTGCACCTAGGGTCCTCAAACTTGGAAGGATGGTTGGTCATGACAAGTAGATGACCCCTATTGATTTTGGGGTCACTAGGTCAAGGCCGTAGGTCTGTCTGTGTCACAAACGATGTCCGATCAATAACTAGAGAATGGTTGGACCTACGGTCCTCAAACTTGGAAGGATGGTTGGTCATGACAAGTAGATGACCCCTATTTATTTTGGGGTCACTAGGTCAAAGGTCAAGGTCGCGGTGACCTTGACTATCAAAACGATGTCCGATCAGTATCTAAAGAACGGTTGGACCTAGGGTCCTCAAACTTGGAACGACGGTTGGACATGACAAGTAGATGACCCTATTGATTTTGGGGTCAAAGGTCAAGGTTGCGGTGAAACGATGTCCAATCAATAACTAGAGAATGGTTGGACCTA
>JAWPHD010010111.1:0-97052 GCA_037043455.1 Cyrtodaria siliqua | reverse complement strand
GTGAAAAACTTACGTTAATATTGAACGTAAGTTTACGACGCTTTCGTGAAACGGCACCCAGGACTTTATTAATATACATGTACGTATATACCTACACTCTGATGTCATGGTTCAGATATCTCACAGTAGACCAGTACCATGGTATACATATGTACATATAGCACACAGAATCAGACAGAAAACTGTGCTCGCGCTATAGTTTAACCTATTTCACATATTAATTTATAGCTCGCATAACCTATTTCATATTAATTATAGCTCGCATAGCTCGCTCCTATTTTATCACATGAAAGAATCAAGCAAACATGAATAGAATCAATATGTCAGTTCAAACAGGTTGACGATCTGAAAAAAACTACTAAATGCGATTACAAAAGAAGTAGTTCTATTATCGTAAACAAGTAGTCTATTGTCGTGAATATGTATATAGCATAATACAAAACCACAATTAATATGCAAAGAAAAATATATTCAAGAGGTGTAGAAACCATCACGAGATTTTAGTTTCAATGGCAGCTCGAAATACACTACAAGATAAAAAACATTTACAACAATCGATATTGCGGTAAGCCGGATTAGTAACCGGATTTAGCGCTAACAGAAATTGACGAGGCTGTTCCGAACATATTCGTGCCGAACACAGAACAAACGCGTCAACGGAAATAGTTTCAGTTTGTATATTTGCGAGCGTAAGGAAATTGATAAATGCTAGCCTATAGCGAGTATTTATCACTGTTTTCTTCAAGTGCCTAAATACAACTGTTCTAAGTTTCATAACCATGCAATTTATACCATAATTTACCTGAAAACTTATGTAAACAACAGCTCACGTCTGCTGCGTTTAAATATAAATGGATTTTTTGTAGTCAAGTGGAGTAACTTAAACGAAATCGTGTTTTGAATTCATGTAAATGTATCTTGACAATAAACACTCATTTGATAATGTTACTAGCGTTCCTAAATTGAAAGTTTTAAAACATATGAAGTTTAACATGCGTCAATTTTACTATAATGACTCTTTAAGTCAACTACTATTTAACTGTTTTACATGTTCACATTTTCCTATCTTTTAAAATGAGGAGTCTCAAGGAATGACTCATACATGGACTAACAGTAAATTGAAATGATGATAACAGACAACAAAGATTTAAAAAAAATAAATAAATAAATAAAAGTTCACAGTAAATAATATCAATTTTACCATACGTGGGGAGAGCCGTTTGTGAAAAAACTTTTTTCTCGTCACTCGACTACCGAGTTCTTGGATAACAGATAACAGTATATAAATATTCTCAATAACACATGAAATACATTAGTATGCGTCTCATGGTTCATTAGATATGTAACCGTTGACAGACATATCATGTATTCCGGACGAGTTAGCTTAAACACTGTATCACTGCTAACATTTGGCGAGTCAGTCCTGAAACTAGAGGTGCGTAATTTCCCGCTATATATTGTATGTTTAATATGCTACTGCTAATCGAATGGTACAGGGGCGACATAAGGCCTGTCCTTTTAGAAAGAAGGTTTAATCAGCAATGAATCAACACAATGGTCTACACCTTTAAAGTTTCATTATCGTCAGAATGCGCATTTTGGCTCAAGCAGGTGAGCAAACTAAAGGCTTTAAATGTTGCAATCACTTTCACATTAAATACAGTACTGAATTTGGCTCAATTTTTAAAGAGGAACTGTCAGCATTTATGAATTTCTTGTTACAAAGTGTACTGTGATTAAAACGTCTACAACATCACAGTTGTGTCCTTTCTCTAACCTAACTGCACTTTTTTTTTTACAAAACATCTTTGTATTTCCTTGGGAATATATTATGGAATTAAGTGAGCAGTATATGCAATATATAGCGGAAATAGCGCACCCATAGCGTTTCTTTTTCCTTTCAGTATACACTATGAAGTCATGGTTCAGATATCTAACAGGTAGACAGGTAGACCAGTACCTGGTTACATTGTCATACGTACATATAGCACCACAGAATCAGACAGAAACTGTGCTCGCGCTATAGGTTTAACCTATTTCATATTATTAAACTGGTTTTATAAAATATAATCTTATCAAGGACATATAAACTTTTTTAAAATGTTACTTTATTACTTAATTTCCATAACAGAAAACAATATACGTACATACACCGGTGGTACGATTCACCCTAAACGGTTATAATAGCGGAAAATGTACTTTATCATGCAAATGAACGTGTCTGCTATTAAACATCAACAAAGAAATAGGGGTTTTAATACCTTCTAGAAACATTTCTTCATGTTGTATACTAACACGGGTCAAAGGTCAAAGCTATTTTTACCCCTATGGCAATTCGTACCCTGTCTACTTTCACTCGTGAAATTTATATAAAAACGTCAAAAACATGATGAGCTCCCTTTCCAAATATCAACAACCTGTCCAGAATACAGTTACAGCCAAAAAATACAGGAAATTGCACTAAATTGCATTAAAATAAAGGTTTAAAGAACTACTTTCGAATGCACCAGGCAAGCACATCCGGACTGATTTAGGTGGAATTAAACCTAAATGGAATACTGTTTTAATTAAACTGGTGCGATTCAATACAACAACTTAATAAAAGAACATTTTGACATGTTTCGCAATGCCGAATGATTTTGTCTTGAAATTATTGCGATTTACCTGCGCTTGACCATGCACTAAATCGAGTCGATTTGTTACGAAATTAATAAAAAAAAAAAAAATGCGATATCTCAGCAACAGTTTCTACATTTTCTCATAAAATCTACTGATAGTCCACGGCGTGTGAATTAACGTGGCGTTGTGGGATTCACGGTAATCGCACGATTAATGAAAAAGTATCTACAAGTTATGAAAACCGTTTTAATTGCTAAAGAAAGATCACTCCATATCGAAACATTTTTTTTGCCTATATGCGTATTTTCGAAAATGCTATGATAAATGAGAAATAAGCCTTTTTAACGACTCATTATCAATGGATTTTTCTTTTACCGACGAGCCGTGTATTTGTTTACATGTTCTGCCTGAATATTATCTATAATTCATAAAAATCGTTTCTTTCTACTCGAAAATTATCCACATGGTAGAGGAAGACATGTATTTTAACACATATTATTAGATGAGAAATAGCCTATTTTGTAAAGACATCGTATTGTAGTATTTGTTTCTTAAAACAAGTGTGTTTGTGTACACTGATTATTACGGCATTCGTTTTAAAAAAACAAAAGTATTAAGTTGTGTTACTTTTTTTTTTCTGTCGGAAAAATATCATTTTGGTTTTGTTGTATCACAAATGTATAGATTATAGCAAGGTAGAAATACGATTTTTTCGTATACCTTTATTTTAATTTCTTATTTCAGTAGTGTGTTGTATTATTGTGAGGAATAAGGTAAGTTATAGAAAACAAATATATACACATAGTACAACATCTATACGCACGATTTCTAATTCATGTATTTAATCTAATTATTATTTATTTTTTAATTAAAAGTTGTACATACCCCATCGAACATAAATTTTAGTTTCCAACTTTTCCTAAAAAATCACACGCACTTTTTTGTTTCTTCTTATTTGACTATTTGTACTTATAAACAATCTAATGAACACTTCACAAAACACATCTAGAAATTGAACTTATACAAAAAAAAGGTAAGTTGGCCAAATGGTATTATGTAAACCAGGGGACTCCGATAGACGGGTCCTGTGTAAACCTAGCTAAACATGACTTTTATTATATAACTTTCAATTGATCATTTATTGCCGCCAGAGCGGATATCGGGGTAATAAAAGGCCTTCTTTTTCTCACCTCCTCGACTTCTCCAGATCTTCACAGCCGTGCACGTCACGGAGAGGACACAGTCAGCAATTCATGTAGGATTGACTCTATTTGGGTCGACCCTCTTGCCCGGAACCCCTCGAACGTACCGCAGGGACTGCCGGAACCCGTTTTTACTTGTAATAGACTGCAACATTAACGGACTGATTGCTGACTGGACTTGATTGTTGAGGGATGTCTCCTGCGTCCCCATCACAGCAACAGCTATCATCTGACGTCTACATATCCTGGAAGTCTAGTCCGAGGGCTGGAGCCGGAGCTTAGACTATCACGGGACGCAACCATAATCCCGGGTATCGACGCGAAGGTGAAGGCCTACATTCGACAGGTAGACCGATGAGGGGACAAGACGTCGGCGGTGTGTGCGGCGCAGGGGTCTTACTGTGATGGGTGTGTTGCCTCAAACAGAGAACCCGAACCTTGTAGGCGGATGTAGGACAACACCTTAGCGGATGTAGGCCACCTCTGACCAGACCATATCCTACGTGATATATATTGGTCAAATGTCTCCGCTGTGTACGATAATTAGTTCCATAACATTTATGACTTGTCCTTGCAATACACGGCCTAAGGTCCCGTGATATATCATATATGTCAAACCTCTCGTTTCGTCGATATTAACTGTTACGCAATTAATCGGTGTTGTCCCATTAGGCCCCATCAAGCAGTTAATCACTATTAACTTAACAACACTGATAAGATTTTACAAATTTGCATATTAGAATTTGGTCGTATTTAAGGGTATGTCGTAGAAAAAAACAGGTCTCCACCTGATATCTTCACCGCGTGCAAGTCGCTGAGTGGGCACTGGTGACACTTGTGTTTTATTCGCGTAAAACATGAGTGTCACTTGACCGAGAGTGAGAATGTCCCATGCGCTCCCGTCACAGCACACATCACCGGCTGTATACCGAACTTGGAAGTTGGAGGTCAGAAGTCCGCAGGCCGAAGCTGAGATCAACCATCCGCATCCCAGTAGCAGTAGACGTATTTAGCTTATGCCCTTAGTTAGTGATAGTTAGGAATCGACGCCGAGGAGAAACATTCGACCGATAGACCGACAACTTATGCAGCCATCGGATGGTGTGTGCGGGCGACAGGGGGTCATACTATGACGGGTGTGTGGCCCCAAAAACAGGACCTCGGCCTTGTAGGACAGGACACACCAGTAGGAGTTCCGTCGTAGAGCAACCACCACCTAGCGGATGTAGGACCAGCAGCACGCCAGACAACATATTCATCCGCCATAGTGCGACAACAACACAGAGCGAAAGTGACACATCATCAACACATCTTCAAGAGAAACGACGTAGACACCACAACACACAGATACCACAAAACGCATCTCAACTGGAACAAGTCCAAACATAATGCCGAGTCACGGGGGATTCTCTCCCGGGGGGCTCATATGGTAGAAGGACTCTAAATCTTAGAACACCACTACCAAAACAGCTCTGTATCCATATTGCATTGACACAATATTATTATGCATGCAACTATGTTTAATATGTTTGTGAGACGATGCAACTTTTAATTGATAATGTATAGACACACTTATAAAATTTGTTAGTTTTAAGACCGCGGAATTAGTTCTACTTTGTGAATATTTAGGATTATATTTATGTATTATGTCAGTACGTCTACTATTTTAGCTGATTTTGATCGCATAAATGAGTTCATGTGTGCAATCACCGACAGGGTCATACAAACGACTTTATAACTAGTTCTCTAGCTTGAAGCGCAAAATTCAACCCCAGTGCCATGTAACTGATGGTTTCTTCTCTTGGAACTTTAATATTTCGAACCGCACGCACACAAACAGACAGACAAACAGACAGAAAGACAGGCAGGAAGAAAGGAAGGAAGGAACGCAGGCAGGCAGGCAGGCAGGCAGGCAGGGGCAGGCAGACAGATGCGCAGTGGGCAGGCAGGGAGCACGGCAGGGAGCAGGGCAGGGCACAGTTAGCTCCGCCTACCACACTGGAAGCGTGTAATGTTAGCTCCACCCACCGAAAAGTGAAGTTTATTCGATACTACACGCTTTTAACAGAAGGTATCAAGTGATTGTAAATAAATACACCTACGTCAATAGGTGGATTGCAATATAAGCAGTATGTGCAATCATCGTCATCAGTTATCAATTGAAAAGTATTCTGTTCGTAGTTATGGCCATGTGAAAGGGGACAATTATACATGAGCGTAATATATATATAAGTCATACGTAGTAAGACAGTTGTATACATGTAAACTTAATTACTAGATGCATGTTATATAATTTATTCTAATACACCCGCACTATATAGCCCAGTATAAAATATCTGGTTATATTCAACGATATATCACTGTAATGTTTGCAACGTAAGGAGAGTAAGCAAAGCAATTCGAAAGATTTCAGATGTGTGCGTTATTGTCGAAATTATTGTTTACAATTGAACTCCAAACCGTGATAACACGATAATTCACCGTAAACGATGTTCTATTTTTTAAGTATATGGTTATGGTAACCTTATAACAGAAAAGATAACGCAAGCAATAAAAATGCATCGGCTAATATTATGTCTGAGGAATGATACTGTGATCAATGCTTATTTAAGACTGTCTAGAGAATCGACACACACATTACTGCAGGAATTAAAGTGTTTACAGAAAACCTATACCAAAAAGTATGGGAAGCCATAACCGTCAAAATGTGGATATTTACAAACCATCCAATGACAGGCCATTTAATTCAACATGAAGTCATTTGATGACGTACATATTGATTCGATGCGACGTGTAAACTCGGTTCATTCGTTACAAAGTGAATTGATACGGTTCAAAGTGAAATGATACGGTGTACAATTTCAAACCATACGACGCAAATTCATTTGATGACGTACATATTGATTCGATGCGACGTGTAAACTCGGTTCATTCGTTACAAAGTGAATTGATACAATTCGAAGTGAAATGATACCGTGTAAAATTTCAAACCATACGACGCAAAGTCATTTGATGACGTACATATTGATTCGATGCGACGTGTAAACTCGGTTCATTCGTTACAAAGTGAACTGATACGGTTCGAAGTGAAATGAATGGGCGTAAACACAGTCGGTGTGATGCAAACGCAATCCGTTCGACAGAACCTGATTTCATTACGTGCAAAGTGAAACGGTGCGACATCTGGCGGCGATATTTGCCACATCACTTGCAGGGTTATTTCCCCTACATAATATATGATAAATCAAAGTACATAAATTACTGAGAATGCAAGGTTTGATAGGAAAGACTGTATGGATATTTGCAGGATCAAATTTCCATAAATTTTACATAGTTTTAGCCAACTTGGCGATCTCTGGCGACCTACAAAAATCTTAGAGGGTCAATCCATTCCAAATATATTGTGATCAATTGTCATTCAACTGTTTCAAATCTAGACTAGAACATTTTTTTAAGAAATTGCTGATGGATAGACAGATTTGTGTTTTATGGCCAAACTGTCACTCAAGATGACCTCCATGTCTAAAATTATGTCATTTACAGAGTGGCGTGCATTAAGTAGTCTTCCGGGAACAAGATGCACTATAGGGCCTGTATCACTCTACTGGCTTGAATAGTCTAAGGCTTACAGAAAAACAGTTTTTTTTTAAAATCAAAGGCTATAACTCTGATGTGTCTAGTCTGATGCAACTGGTTTTGAACTTGTCCAAGTTCAGTGGCGTAACCTAGAAAACGTCTTATGCTGCAGGGACAAATAACTTAACAAGAGGCACTACCCGTTGATTCAACTTCCTTTTGTCTGTCCCACACATTGAAAAGAAACTTTACTGTAGTATTTACTAAAAAAATAAAATACAAATTTATTGGTGGAAAGAAGAATTGAAATTGACTATAAGTAAATACACGGGTAAAAGTGACCATAATTTTGATAAATTAACAACAACAAAAAGAAACAGAACAGAACCTAGCTGGACGAAGTAGGTTAAAATGCTGCAGCCATGTGCAGTTTCAAACGGTGTCCGGTTGGGGCCAGATACAATGTCCCATTGTCCTGGGCAACAATGCGACACCCAACAATGCGACATTGAGAAATGACAATGCGACATTGCAATACGACAACGCTGGACGAAGTAGGTTAAAATGCTGCAGCCATGTGCAGTTTCAAACGGTGTCCGGTTGGGGCCAGATACAATGTCCCATTGTCCTGGGCAACAATGCGACACCCAACAATGCGACATTGAGAAATGACAATGCGACATTGCAATACGACAACGCTACATTGCAATACGACATCGCGACATAATTGTCGTGATGTCATATTGCAATGTCGCGACAACGCAATGCAATGTTGCGACAATGCGACATTTCAATACAATTATGTCGCGATGTCGTATTGCAATGTAGCGTTGTCGTGACATTGCATTGCGTTGTCGCGACATTGCAATATGACATCGCGACATAATTGTCGCGATGTCGTGACATTGCATTGCGTTTTCGCGACATTGCAATATGACATCGCGACAATTATGTCGTGATGTCGTATTGCAATGTAGCTTTGTCGTATCTCAACGCGATGTCGCGTTGTCGTGACATTGCATTGAGTTGCCGCGACATTGCAATATGACATCGCGACAAATATGTCACAATGTCGTATTGCAATGTAGCGTTGTCGTATCTCAATGTCGAGTTGTCGTATCGCAATGTCGCATTGTCATATCGCAATGTCGCGATGTCGCATTGTCGGGTGTCGCATTGTTGCCCACGACAATGCGACATTGTATCTGGCCCCAACCGGACACCGTTTGAAACAGCACATGGCTGCAGCATTTTGTTCTGTTTCTTGTTGTTGTTGTTGTTTATCAAAATTATGATCACTTTTACTCGTCTATTTATTTATAGTCGATTTCAATTCTTCTTTCCACCAATAAATTTGTAATTTTTTTTTTAATAAATACTACAGTAATCAGAGTTATAGCCTATGATTTTTTAAACAAGAAATCCGTGGATTCACATGTCTCGCCTAACGGGGACTGGACTTAAAAATAAAACGGTCAATGACGCTTAAATGAGGTTGTAAACATTTTAGTAACGAAAAACAATGGAGTTTGCCGTTTGCTGAGATGACATTTAAGTGCCTTTGTTTAAAAGTAAAATGCCATTCTATTAAAAACAAGAGGCCCAAAAGGGCCTGTGGATACTCTACTGGCTAAAACGGCTGTAACTTACATCAAGGGTTGTCGACATAAAATTCCCATTAGTATTTTTTTTCAAACATTGCAAATACAACAGGGATAGGATGGCCTTAGATCGCTCAACTGGTAATCATGGGCAATAAGTCTGCTGTGTCTAGTCTGGCATGGGTATTTTTTAATTTGTCCCACTTCTATGAATGAAATTTTATAAAATTGGGGCGGGGTGGTCGGGGACGGGGTTATATTAACATTCTAAACAAATATTGTAAAGATCAGATAAAAAATGAAGTAACTACAGATTTAACAAATGAAATACAATATAGCATTTTCAACAAATCAAGGGCCATAACCTGTCGTTACTAGCAAGATCTAGCTGGTTTTCGAACTTGTCCGAGATTTCATTGGTATACCGCGATTTGCACAACTAGACATCATACTGAGGCTTCCTGTCAAATTTTGTAGAAAGTTTAGGAGGAGTAGCGCCGACAAGAAATTTAAATGTGAAAGTGCCATAAATCCGTCATAAATCAGCGAACTGGGAAAAAGCGTAATATGAACAACTAGACATCTTACCGATGTTTCCTGCCAAGTTTCGTCGAAATCCAACAAGGCTTTACGAGGAGTAGAGCCGACAAGAAATTTAAAAGTAAAAATGTCAAGGGGCCGTAACTGCATCAAAAATCAACGAACCGAAAAAAAAAATGAAAAAAAAAAAAATGAAAAAAAAAAAATATATTTTTTTTTAAAAAAACAACAACAAAAAAATAAACAAAAAACATTTAAAACAATTAATCAATAAATATATCAAATACAAAAAAAAAATCAAAAAAAATCAAAAAATATGGTCAAAAAATATAATCAAAAAATAAATAAAAAATAAAATATTATATATACATTTAAAACAAATTTAAACAAAAAAATGTACAAATAATAAAAAATATATACTAATAATAAAAAAAGGCAAAACATCTGGTAAAGTTTGGTAAAGATCAGATGAAAAATGAAAGCCCTGTCGTATTTATTAACGAGGCAAAATATAGCATTTTTTAACTAAATCAAGGGCCATAACTCCGCTGTTACTTGTCTGATCTGGCTGGTTTTCGAACTTGTGCGAGCTTTCATTGATATTAATAATATGTTAAAGTTTTGTAAAGATCGGATGAAAAATGAAGGCTCTTGGCCAGTAGAGCTAAAAAGCATCAGCTCCAGAAAGGAGGTCAAGGTCATAGATGAAATCCATGCATCCAAAAAGATGCACTACCCAAAACACAACTATGTCGAAATAGAACATGTTTTCTTCCAAAGATTAAGCTATAAATTAGGTTTAAAACATCTAGTGCATAATTATAGTTCACGAGAGAGTGATGTAAATGTAACAATTAAAGTTATCTGCCCTTTGCTTGGATGGTGTAGGTCACATCCACATTTGCTTTGTCACGTTGCAATGTACCACTCAAGATACAACTATAAGCAAAGTTTGAAAGGTCTTAGTGCATACAGTTTGTGAAAAAGTGACCTAAACGCAAAAGTTGAAGGTAAAAATTAAGTTATCTGCCCTTTTCTTGGAGGGTCAAGGTCACTTTCACATTTGCTTTGTCACGTTGTGATGTACCACTCAAGATACAACTATAAGCAAAGTTTTAAAGGTCTAGCGCATACAGTTTGTGAAAAAGTGACCTAAACGCAAAAGGTTGAACCTAAAAATTATTAAGTTATCTGCCCTTTGCTTGGAGGGTCAAGGTCACTTCCACATTTGCTTTGTCACGTTGCAATGTACCACCCAAGATACAACTACAAGCAAAGTTTGAAAGGTCTAGTGCATACAGTTTGTGAGAAAATGACCTGAACGCAGAACTTGAATGTTTACGCCTCCGCCGCCGCCGCCGCCGGGAAAGCAACACCTATGTCTTTTTTTTCTTCTTCGAATAGGCGAGACAAAAAATGTTTTCCGGCCTTAAACTATTCAAGCCAGTAGAGTGATACAGGCCCTCTTGTGCATCTTGTTCCCGGAAGACTACTTAATACACGCCACTCTGTAAATGACATAATTTTAGACATGGAGGTCATCTTGAGTGACGGGTTGGCCATGAACACAAATCACAAATCTGTTTATCCATCAGAAATTTCATAAAATAATATTCTAGTCTAGATTTGAAACAGTTTAATGACAATTGATCACAGTATATTTGGAATGGATTGATCCTCTAAGATTTTGGTAGGTCGCCAAAGATCGCCAAGTTGGCTAAAACTATGTAAAATTTATGGAAATTTGATCGTGCAAATATTCATACATTCTTTCCTATCAAACCTTGCATTCTCAGTACTTTTAGTACTTTGATTTATCATAGTATATTATGCAGGGGAAATAACCCTGCAAGTGATATGTGGCAAATATCGCCGCCAGATGTCGCACCGTTTCACTTTGCACGTAATGAAATCAGTTTCTGTCGAACGGATTGCGTTTGCATCGCACCGACTGTGTTTTCGCCCGATCATTTCACTTCGAACCGTATCAGTTCACTTTGTAACGAATGAACCGAGTTTACACGTCGCATCGAATCAATATGTACGTCATCAAATGACTTTGCGTCGTATGGTTTGAAATTTTACACGGTATCATTTCACTTTGAACCGTATCAATTCACTTTGTAACGAATGAACCGAGTTTACACGTCGCATCGAATCAATATGTACGTCATCAAATGACTTTGCGTCGTATGATTTGAAAGTGTACACCGTATCATTTCACTTTGAACCGTATCAATTCACTTTGTAACGAATGAACCGAGTTTATACCGTATCATTTCACTTCGAACCTTATCAATTCACTTTGTAACGAATGAACCGAGTTTACACGTCGCATCGAATCAATATGTACGTCATCAAATGACTTTGCGTCGTATGGTTTGAAATTGTACACCGTATCATTTCACTTCGAACAGTATCAATTCACCTTGTAACGAATGAACCGAGTTTACACGTCGCATCGAATCAATATGTACGTCATCAAATGACTTTGCGTCGTATGGTTTGAAATTGTACACCGTATCATTTCACTTTGAACCGTATCAATTCACTTTTTAACGAATGAACCGAGTTTACACGTCGCATCGAATCAATATGTACGTCACCAAATGACTTCATGTTGAATTAAATGGCCTGTCATTGAATGGTTTGTAAATATCCACCTTTTGACGGTTATGGCTTCCCATAAAAAGTTAACAAGTGTAATTACCGGTGCGGAAATATATTTCAATATATCGTAATTAGAATTAATAAAGAGCTTCATTTCCATGTTTTTGTCTGTATGCAATTTGTTTAATGTCGACAAGTTTGTATCATAACATGTTTATCAGAAAGAAAAGGTTAATGATATTAATGAAAAATGTAATCACGTGTTGAACATACGTTAGTGAATAAAATAACGGTTCATTTCCGTAAATAGGTTTTAGAATATAGAAAATGGTTTGTTTGATGTAAACATATGTGCACGCCTCTCTACTAATAACTACTTAAAAGAGAATCAATTGAAATCAGCAAACACAAACAAGGGAGAACAGTAGCACACTAGATTTTATTGAGTCAGTTCATGAGAGGTAATTTAAGGTGTAACACCTCCCAAGCCCACTAGCACCGGCTTAAGCTGAATTCTACATTAAATCCACAACAATTGAGATGGGTGGTCCTAAATAACCACTAGTAATAACACTACTGATTTGTAGTCGGGGTGACTTGTTACAGTCTCCACACAGCACTAAATAAACGCTAGTGTGAATTGTCAGTAAGTCATCGTAAACAGTTTGAACTTAAAGTAATATTTGTTTTATATTAAGTAGACAATGATGTGTGCGATGTCTTAGTCACCGCAAGAATTTGAGTTACATACATTGTCTCAATTGTGTGTAGTGTTGCTTTGTTTTGTTTTCCATTTCAATGATATGTAAATATGTGAATACTATATATATAATATTATTTAGTATATGGTTATGATAATATTGTTAAGAAACCTTACAATTGCAGAAAGACATGATGCAAGCAATACAAATAACAACGGCTAATAGTATGTCTCTAGAATAACACTCCGATCAATGCTTATTTAGGACTGCTTTAGCGTATAGCGAAGAAACACTGCAGCAATTATGGCGTTTACAGTCAGATAAACCTAATATCAAAGACGTACGATTTAAGTAGCGTAATTAAAATTGCGGCAACCTACGTCCAAAATCAAAAGGTCCATTATCATACTCTTTTTTATATTTATTACAAATTCAATAACTTATTTGTTAGATAATACAGTCCTATTCGTATTAATTTTGTCATTTTTTATCCTGCTCATTCAAGGAATTTATGATGCCAACACGTATGCAAACGTGGAAACGTGCATGGCTCCATCGTAAATGGAGTGTCCACTATAGAATTATCAGCAAGTCCGCAGTTCTGCAGGTAAGAAGGTTCTAGGCCCATTTTCCGTATTTTATCTTGATGTAAATGGAGGATGAACCTGTCACGTTCATTCCTGTTAGGCGCCATATAATCTTTCATGTGTTGGTGCGCCTTAAAATCTAATTCAGTTCAATTCAATTTGCGTTTGTCGCGGTTCGGTCCGGTTGGATACTTTTAAAAAGATGTCAGCGCTCGCGATAGTAACAATTCAAGTAGTCTAAACGTTTTAATGCTACATTACGCATTTTCGGCATTGTTTAAAACAAATTAATAAATATAATACTGTTATTGTTGATGGTGTTTGTATACATTTACTTCGAGAGGATTTCCTACCCGCATGTTCACACGTTTTAACCGAGAAAATGACAGTGCGTAAAGGTGCCGACGGACGTCTGTGAACAAAGCTTGTCATTTTGAAGCAAGCAATTAATACTGACTATAAAAAATCTCTTTTATAGTCACAGTTGTTGGGGGACACGTTACTGGGTTTTCCACTTATTGAGTAATTTTCACGGTGCATTTGTTCGTACATGTACACCGGCATGTTGCATTTTCACAAATAGGCAAGATACATTTAAAAACTTATTAACATCAGACTCGCAGGATCTATGATTTTGTAATATTTCTGGTGCTCATGATTTTGTCATCTATTAGGTTGTATTCGTTTCTATTTAGTCATACACATGTTTACGTTGTTCGTGGATGCAAATTATGTTTTTCCATTTCACCATGTTTGCGCCATTTTTTGGTTCTCACCGGAGAATTTTTTTCCTACAATTTTATTACCATAAGCTTTATTTCGTCTCTTTCTTTGTTTCTATTCTGTTAATCATATAAGTCGTGGATATTAATAAATAAAAACATTCGTTCCTCCCGCCATGTGTGGTGACGTTATTGTTTCTCAAGCAGTTAAGTTTTCAGGGACTTTAGGTAGACATTGATTAATATTACTCTCCTATTGTGTGGTTTGTGGCTCTCGGGGTCGAATTGAAACGGTTTCTAAGCATTGGTAACTTCGTTTCTTGCCTTTGTTTGTGTTTAAAGCATTCGTTTAGCGGGGTTTGCAGCGGGCTTGGGCGTGACTTATCCACCTGATTCCCCTGAATTCCAAAATGGAATATCCCTTTAATTTAGAATGATTGGTGTATGAAGGTCGGTGGATTTACTGCACTCTCATGTTCGCGGTAACTGGGTCAACAGCTGTTTACATATATGCTAAATTAGAACAATGTGGATGGGAGTATTGGCATGTGTTGCGTCTCGGTAGGCTACATTATAACTGAAAATGTTTAGGGGATTGTGTGTATTGCAAGCTTTATGCGTCTGGGTGCATTTCGACTGAGGCAGTTTTTGGGTGTTGGGATCAATGGACAAATGAATAACAAAAATAAAAAATGAATAAAAATTAAAATAATAATATTAATAATAATAATAGTGGGGTAATAATAATAATTAAATAAATATAATAATAATACTAATAATGATAATAATATAAAACATAAAAAAAACAACATAAAAAATAATAATAAAAAAACATAAAATAAAAAAAAAAAAAAATAATATTTAAAAATAAATAAATAAATAAATAAATAAATAAATAAAATAAATTAAATACAAATAGGCTAGTTTTACATGAAGACTGCACAATCAGTTATTACAATAAGTTGGTATTACTATTTAGGATTTTATTTTCATTTGTAGATCTACTCCATTTGTGCTCGGTTTATACATTGTACGTCGATTTTGTTTTCATAATCACACTGGATAATGCGTCGTGGAAAGCGAGCCAGTTCGATGGTTACTTCTCTGCCGGTAACGTGGTTGATGATCCCACCTGGAAAAGTCAGTGGTTGCCTCCCAGCAGATCCAAAGGGTGTGCGTTCAGCTAGTCAGTGACGTCACAGATCGTTGAGTGACTCCATTGGTTGCAGAAAAGGCCGTACACAAGACGTAAGTCAGCTAGAGGAATAGATATTGCACTGACTCGGGGAAACAGGACTCGTTTTTATACACTTTATAATGCTGTTGTCGTAGATAATGCAAAAATCACCAAACATTATCATATTATCATTTTTCCACCAGGCGTCTGCAAATGCAAATTGCAAGTTCATTGTAGATGTTGGTGGGTGATGTATGGCTGTAGATTGTTCACAACTTTTCATTTTTGTTACAGTAACACATTGTTACTGCAAACAGTTCACACTAGGAAATTGAAAATGGTATCAAAGTAAACAATATCCTGTTTGTAATGACAGTAGTTAGACTACATTTTCAACTCAGTGAATCAATTTGCAAAAACAATGAAAACAATAATAATAATAATTATTGAGTCATTCGAGAGGCAATTAAAACTGTAAATAACAGTGAGTCACATTAGAAAAATATGATTATTCGACTCAAGACAGAGCTTAATATTATTATGTTGTCATTATGCGGATGATGTCCATATCTACTGCAAATATTATTTAAGAACTATTATGAAAACCATTTATATAAGAATAATTTGTTAAACACCATCTAGTTGATGGAGAAATGTTGATCAAGCCATAATGTAAGCCTGTTGTTGTTATCACCATCGTTGTTGTGCACTATGTTTTCAGCTTCTGCTGCTATTATTTAACTCCAATGCTGTTGGTGCAGTCGTGTTTTATGATGCTTATAACCATGTAATTGGAGTGTTTAGGCAATATGTTTTCTTACTGCGGATAACAGTTTGTTGATCTCATCTAATTTTAACTTGCTGCTGTTGACTGTTGCTGCTAACAAAAGTTGTTGGTCTGACTATGGAAGCAACGCATATTAATGACCCAGAGCGATAGGTGACGTCATACTGTCTGGGCGTGCGTCTATGATAGTGCGGAAGCATTGTGTTGGATATGGCATTATTTGCATTTGAATTAATACTTTCTAACAGTTTAAAATCATTTCATGCCTCCATTGCCTTTCTTCTAAATTGACTGTTTATAAAACATCCAATGCTTTTCGTCTAGCGATCAGCTTTACATTTATTCAGTTTGCTTACAATGATGTTTTCATTACAGTTGTTTATATACGGATGCTGTTGCTGTTGCTGCTTATGATTGGATCTCTATCGCTTCTTTCAAGATTTATTTTGTTTCATTCTCTCGAACATTTTGCCTTATATTTCACTTTGTGTAACCATCAAGTTTACTTAAGACCGGTCAAAAGTTCCTATGTGTGGAACAGGTCATAGAGTCCTCCAGTGTTGGTATTGTATGTAATGTTCTACTTTTTACCTGTTATACAAGATAAGCCTACGCCACCCATCAGCTTTTCAACATATGGTGCATTTCGAAACTTTTTCGTGTGGAGTTTGGGAATATATCCCTACAGTTCTTTAATACTTTCATATTTAATACATCAACAGTGCCTTGTCAGTGGTGTACATATTCAAGACCTGGAAAGAAGTTACATTCTTTTCATAATGCCTTATTTTAAGGCTATTCTATTTGATCATTGGTTTAGTTTAGGGCTATTCCTTTTGATCGATGAGGTTTTATTTATCCTGCAACTGGATGATGTTTTGCTTATCCTGCACCAGGTAGTTTTGCCAGCGGTTCATTGAAGTTTCAATTCGAAAGCTGTTCCTTACCGCTTGTCCCTATTCAATACATAGTACTTTACACCAGTTCTGTGCATGGTCGCCAAATTATAAAACCACTTCTATCTATGCTGTGTTCTATTCAAAATAAACTTCTCTGCAGGGTTCCACACTGCAATGTGTGTGTGTAGCTCTGGGGTTTATAGTCAATAGTCATAGTCATATACACAACAGGGTGTCCAAACGGTATATGCACAATAGAACCTGGGCAGGTTGCAAATGGTATTTTAATAACACTTCATCCAATTCAACAACCTCATCTTAGGTTGTCATACAGGAAGGTGATAAATGAGGTAAATGTCATTCCAATAGTCAGCATCAAATCACGATGACATCACCTTTATGTATTTAGTTAAAAAGAGTTGTGGCTAACATTTTAAATGTGGGCTAATTTCAGGGTTTGAAATTTACTTGTCCCCGCACTTCATGTTAAAGTGATATTTAAAACAAGATCAATCATGAAAGTGACCTTACATTCCCTCAGTTGCATTCCACCAATGACAACAAGATGGTTTTTGTTTGTCATTTACAATGTGCTTGCCAATGTTTTGACATTTTTTCAGCCACAAGTTTTAAAGATGTAAAATTCATTTCTTGTTAAAAAATTTAGTTGTCCGTAGGACAGGTCACCTGGGACAATTAATGTGTTCCCAGTAGAATATACATGGCAGAGGACAAGAAGACAACTGTTAATGTCGAACCCTGAATTTACTTGAAAAGGATACATGTTCTTCGTATAATGTTGTCGGAGTGTTTGAATGGTTTAGCTTTCAGATAGTTATAGATCGTTATGCAAATACTTGGTATTTTTAGTGTGGCTGATAAAACAGTGGAGCAATGACATCAGTTGAGAGTTACTATATATGGCTTGAACACAGGCATGTACCGATTGATTAACTAACTGTTCATCAATTACTTAGGCCTCTGATGATCATGATTGATACAAAAGTCTAAAAACCGATCGTAGGTTAAAGGTAAAAATGCAGTTAAAGACCTGTTCACAATAGACATAAACTTGATTATCAAGGAGGCAAAAGTTAATACAACTGGGAAAATGTGCAAATTATATACAAACAAATGTATATCAGTTGTTTGCTGACTGAAATGAAATAACAGTGGCACACGAAACAGGAGGAAAGGATACATGTTTCATCAGAAATCATTCAATGTTCAAGGTCTAAAATTGAGTAGCATGTAAAGGTTACACTTCATATTATTTATATTTCTGATGTTAATTTATGACAGCTTCGAAACGTTTAAAGGAGATATGCAATAAATTCATCTACAATTGTTCCGTTGCGTTTTATTATTAGATACCCTTTGTATTTAACGTATGCCACGATTTCCGAAACCATATTTACAGCCTGAGGCGTTTTATTGCACCTAGAATATACAGTAGATCACGCACCTGCACGTGTGGCCAGCAAATTATCTCCCCTTACGTGTGACGTCATCTGCTACTTTGTACCCGCCATTTCTTGTTTGACGCCACACATTAAAGGTTACAATCTTCCTCCAACCTTTATATACTGGATATTTTTCTGACATTTATTTATTTTGTCAATGTCTGATGCATCAACTCATGTAATCCTGGGGAACTGATTTAGAGAAATCCCCATTACACGTTCTCAGAAAGCATGTTAAGCTTCTGACCGAGATTTTAGACTCAATTTACATAATGTGGTCGTTATTTGGTCTCAAATTCTTCCTAGGCTTTCATGGCGTTAGCCTAACTACCCTTTTTGCAATGGAAAGGGTCAGAAAGAGGCTAAACAGTTATGCTGCTACGGCGATAATAGATATTGGGGTCCATTATCTGCTACACGAAGACATTCAGGCTGATGATACCTGTCTTGAACCGGATGGTGTTCATTTATCAAATGTGGGGAACAACTTGTTTCTTAACCAGTTTCCGGCTGGATTTGAATGTTTCATTAAGAGTGGGCAGTGATAAGGAAGTATATACTTTTTTGGCACCGTTTCTGTTTTGGGCGTGGCATTTGGATATTTTGCTTTTGATACTTCTTCGCTGCTGCCAAAAAAATGTTTCCACCGTTTTGGCGGTGGATGGAAGCCTGGACACCCCATGGGAGTGTCCGAGCGCCCATCCATATGGCGGGCAGCGAAGGTGTGAAAGGAAGGACATATAAGTTCCAATTTAACTTTATTCAGCTCATGTATACCCAGGGACTGAATTGTAATCTAAACATAAATTATATATAAATGTGCTGTCCGTACGAATTGCTAAAAAACATTTGAATTGATTGAATTCGGTGCACTTGTAATTATGGTTGAATATCAACCGTGCTTTCAACACTTGCTTAAATGCTATCAGAAAAGTTGCTTTAATAACGACCATTTAATTTGGTGCACATGTATTTATGTCCTTAATATTGTAATATTCAATTTGCTTTATTGCTTAATGCTTTCTACTGTAATGGCTTGCCATAATGGTCTTTTGTGCTTACCGGCAGCTCAATTGTTAAGCCCCATGATTGGGGCTTGTTTATCAATCCATGCCACGCCCAATATTTGCCAAATCTATTAAAGTTTAAGAAATATTTTATGTGTTGTTATTACCGTGCTCTCCAATAATACTGACTATAAAAAATCTCTTTTATAGTCACAGTTATTGGGGGACACGTTACTGGGTTTTCCACTTATTGAGTAATTTTCACGGTGCATTTGTTCGTACATGTACACCGGCATGTTGCATTTTCACAAATAGGTAAGATGTGCTTTGGGCTTACATTTAAAAACTTATATTCCCTCCCTCCCAGCCCTCATGATCATTTGATTTAAATCTTTCCAGTTGTATAAGTACAACAAGTTCATTAAGACATTTTAAACGTGTGTCAATACTTCTATTCAAAAGAAAGCATTTGATGTTGCAAGATCATGTTGCTTTTTCTGAGTTATATATTTTCAGTTGATGTCTTCACCTGGATCCACTTACCTAGTCAACAATTACTGGTGTGGCATGGACATTACTTGATGGAACATTTGGATCACATTTGGATTGGTGTGTTTAATTGTTGTGGTGTTTAATTATCGGCGGGCAGCGAAGGTGTGAAAGGAAGGACATATACGTTTCAGTTTAACTTTATTCAGCTCCTGTATACCCAGAGACTGAATTGTATTCTAAACATAAATTATATACAAATTTGCTGTCCGTACGAATTGCTAAAAACATTTGAATTGATTGAATTCGGTGCACTTGTAATTATGCTTGAATATCAACCGTGCTTTCAACCCTTGCTTAAATGCTTATCAGAAAAGTTGCTTTCATAAGGAACATTTAATTTGGTGCACATGTATTTATGTCCTTAATAGTGTAATATTCAATTTGCTTTATTGCTTAATGTTTTCTACTGTAAGGGCTAGCCATAATGGTCTTTTGTGCTTACCGGCAGCCCAGTTGTTAAGCCCCATGATTGGGGCTTAACCATGCCACGCCCAATATTTGCCAAATCTATTAAAGTTTAAGAAATATTTTATGTGTTGTTATTACCGTGCTCTCATTCTATTAACTATTCATGTGGCAGCTGATCTTCGGCAATATTTATTCAAAATAGCCGTCGAAGTTTAGCATTACCAAAGTATTGCAGACAAAAATAGTAATAATACTAGCGTTTATTTTTCGGCTCTTGGCAACCAGACGCAAATGTTTGTGTTACTAGTATATATTAAAGGATTCAGTATCGTACAATATTGAACACGCGCCCCAGTAAAATGTCAACGGGACAATATGAAAGTACACATTTCAATATATTTTAATTAGAAATTCGACTCAGTAAAGACCATCATTTCCATGTTTTGCATGTTTATTTATTCAATGTTGACAATCTTGTATTATATCATGTTTATCAGGAAGAAAAGGTTGCTGGTACTAATGACAAATTTAGCGCTTATATTAAATTCCATTTATTAAACAAAGCTCTTAAGGCATCCTAACTGCACTTAGATCACTTTAATGTCGAGGTGATAAAAGTTGGAATGACGTGTGTTACACACGTCATTCCAACGTAAATACTGAAAAGGTGATCTCTTGGTAGCAATAAACACAAACAAGAGAGAAAAGTAGGAGACTCGGGTTTATTGAGTCTGTTCATAAGAGGCACTTATAAGATGCAACACCTCCCACGCCTCCGAGCACTGGCTTCAGCGATATTTTACTTTAAAACAACACAGAATAGGCTTGATGACCCCAAAGGACCGGTACATATTAACACTACTGATTTGTAGTCGGGAGGAATATTTACGGCAGCCATACATCACTAAACAAAAGATAATGTGAATGTCAATAAATACTGAAAAGGTGGAAGCAACTGACACAAACAAGAGTGAAAAGTAGCAGACTCGGTTTTATTGATTCTGTTTATGAGAGGCAATTATAAGATGCAACACATCTCACGCCTTCTAGCACCGGCTTAAGCAATATTCTAATTTAAAGCAACACAAAACGGTCGCTACACATCACTAAACAAAGGCTAGGGTGAATGTCAATAAAAAGACGATCCATTGGAAGCAACTAACACAACAAGAGAGAAAAGTAGCAGATTCGGTTTTATCGGGGCGACTTTTTACGGCCGCTACACAAGCGGTACATGTCTATGAATAAAATCGGTAATATTCGACTCTAATTTCAAAACAACAAAATCCCGTCTACATTGACTGGTATAAAGATATTGACTAGGCCCTTTAAGAAACAAAATGTGTCAGAAAAGAACAATGCGCTCGGAATTTGTTTATATCATTGATTAGCATTTGGCATATGCCCACGTTATTATTAAGCATTATATTGTTCAGAATTAAAATAGAAACAATGTGTGCGACATCACTATTATAAAATAGTTGACAACAAGGGTACCGCCTTCGAATGGTCAGTGGTTCATGTAACAGTTGACAACAATGGTACCGCCTTGGACCGGTCAGTAGATCAAGTAACAGTTGACAACTTACCCTTGGACCGGACAGTGGTTCATGTAACAGTTGATAACAAGGGTACCGCATTGGAACGGTCAATGGTTCATGTAACAGTTGACAACAAGGTTACCACCTTAAAACGGTCAGTGCTTCATTTAACAGTTGACAACAAGGGTACCGCCTTGGTACGATCAGTGACACATGTAA
Source organism: Cyrtodaria siliqua (assembly GCA_037043455.1). Taxonomy (NCBI): domain Eukaryota; kingdom Metazoa; phylum Mollusca; class Bivalvia; order Adapedonta; family Hiatellidae; genus Cyrtodaria; species Cyrtodaria siliqua. The sequence continues at coordinate 74,841 of JAWPHD010010111.1, read as the reverse complement.
TAGTGACAACTAGGGTACCGCATTGGAATGGTCAATGGCACATGCAATAGTTGACAATAAGGGTACCGCCGTGGAATGGTCAATGGTAAATGTAACAGTTGACAACAAGGTACCGCCTTGGAATGTTCAGTGGTACATGTAATAGTGGACACCAAGGGTACCGCCTTGGAATGGTCAGTGGTACGTGTAATAGTTGACAACCAGGGTATCCCCTTGGAACGGGCAGTGATACATGTAACAGTTGACAACAAGGGTACCGCCTTGGAACGGTCAATGGCAAATGTAATAGTTGACAACATGGGTAACGCCTTGGAATGCTCAGTGGTACATGTAAAACTTGACAACAATGGTACATCCTTGGAACGGTCAGTGGTACATGAAATAGTTGGCAACAAGTGTACCGCCTTTGAACGGTCAGTGGTACATGAACTAGTTGACAATAAGGGTATCACCTTAGAACGATTAGTGGTACATGTAATAGTTGACAACAAGGGTACCGCCTTGGAATGATTAGTGGTAAATGTAATAGTTGACAACAAGGGTACCGCATTGAAATGGTCAGTGGCACATGTAATAATTGACAACCAGGGTACCGCATTGGAATGGTCAGTGGCACATGTAATAATTGACAACAAAGGTACCGCCTTGGAGGTTAGTGGTTCATGTAATAGTGGACAACAAGGGTACAGCCTTGGAATGGTCAATGGTACATGTACTAGTTGACAACGTGTGTACCGCCTTGGAGGTCAGAGGTACATGGAATAGTTGACAGCAAGGGTAACGCCTTGGAACATTCAGTGACACATGTAATAGCTGACAACAAGTGTACCGCCTTGAAATGATTAGTAGTACATGTAATAGTTGGCAAAATGGGTAACGCCTAGAAAGTCAGTGGTACATGTAATATTTGACAACAAGGGTACCGCCATGGAGGTCAGTGGTACACGTAATAGTTGACAACAAGTGTACCGCCTTCTAACGGTCAGTGGTACGTGTAATAGTTGACGACAAGGGAACCGCCTTGGAACGGTCAGTGGTACATGTAATGAATGACAGCAAGATTGCCACCTTGGAATATTCAGTTGTACATGTAATAGTGGACAACAAGGTTACCGCCTTGGAACGGTCGAAGTTACATGTAATAGTTGACAACAAGGTTACCGCCTTGGAACGGTCAGTAGTACATGTACTAGTTGACAACAAGTTCACCGCCTTGGAACGGTCAGTGGTACATGTAATAGTTGACAACAAGGTTACCGTCTTGGAATGGTCAGTGGTATATGTAATAGTTGACAACAAGGTTACCGCATTGGAATGATCAGTGGTACATGTAATAGTTGACAACAAGGTTACTCCTTACAACAGTCAGTGGTACTAATAGTTGACAACAAGGTTATAGCCTTGGAACGGTCGATGGTACATGTAATAGTTGACAACAAGGTTACCGGTTTGGAACGGTCGATGGTACATGTAATAGTTGACAGCAAAGGTAACACATTGGAACGGTCAGTGGTACATGTAATAGTTGACAACAAGGTTACTGTCTTGGAACGGTCAATGGCACATGCAATAGTTGACAATAAGGGTACCGCCGTGGAATGGTCAATGGTAAATGTAACAGTTGACAACAAGGTACCGCCTTGGAATGGTCAGTGGTACATGTAATAGAGTGGACAACAAGGGTACCGCCTTGGAATGGTCAGTGGTACGTGTAATAGTTGACAACAAGGGTACCGCCTTGGAACGGGCAGTGATACATGTAACAGTTGACAACAAGGGTACCGCTTTGGAACGGTCAATGGCAAATGTAATAGTTGAAAACGTGGGTACCGCCTTGGAGGTCAGCGGTACATGGAATAGTTGACAGCAAGAGTACCGCCTTGGAACGTTCAGTGACACATGTAATAGTTGACAACAAGTGTACCGCCTTGAAATGATTAGTGGTACATGTAATAGTTGGCAAAAAGGGTAACGTCTAGGAAGCCAGTGGTACATGTAATATTTCACAACAAGGGTACCGCCTTGGAGGTCAATGGTACACGTAATAGTTGACAACACGTGTACCGCCTTCTAACGGTCAGTGGTACATGTAATAGTTGACGACAAGGGAACCGCCTTGGAACGGTCAGTGGTACATGTAATAAATGACAACAAGGTTGCCACCGTTGAATATTCAGTAGAACATGTAATAGTGGACAACAAAGTTACCACCTTGGAACGGTCGATGGTACATGTAATAGTTTACAACAAGGGTAACGCCTTGGAACGGTCAGTGGCACATGTAATAGTTGACAACAAGGTTACCGCCTTGGAACGGTCAGTGGTACATGTAATAACTGACAACAAGTTCACCGCCTTGGAACGGTCAGTGGTACATGTAATAGTTGACAACAAGGTTACCGTCTTGGAATGGTCAGTGGTATATGCAATAGTTGACAACAAGGTTACCGCCTTGGAATGGTCAGTGGTATATGTAATAGTTGACAACAAGGTTCCTCCTTGCAACGGTCAGTGGTACTAATAGTTGACAACAAGGTTATAGCCTTGGAACGGTCGATGGTACATGTAATAGTTGACAACAAGGTTACCGGTTTGGAACGGTCGATGGTACATGTAATAGTTGACAGCAAGGGCAACACATTGGAACGGTGAGTGGTACATGTAATAGTTGACAACAAGGTTACCGCATTGAAACGGTTAGTGGTACATATAATAGTTAACAAGGTCACCGCCTTGGAACGGTCAGTGGTACATGTAATAGTTGACAACAAGGTTACCGTCTTGAAACGGTCAGTGGCACATATAATAGTTGACAACAAGGTTACCGTCTTGGAACGGTCAGTGGTACATATAATAGTAAACAAGGTCACTGCCTTGGAATGGTCACTGGTATATGTAATAGTTGACAACAAGTTTACCGCATTGGAACGGTCAGTGGTACATGTAATAGTGGACAACAAGGGTATTGCCTTGGAATGGTCAGTGGTACATGTAACAGTTGACAACAAGGGTACCGCTTTGGAACGGTCAGTGACAAATGTAATAGTTGATAACATGGGTAACGCATTGGAATGCTCAGTGGTACATGTAATACTTGACAACAAGGGTACATCATTGTAACGGTCAGTGGTACATGTAATAGTTGGCAACAAGTGTAACGCCTTTGAACGGTCAGTGGTACATGAACTAGTTGACAATAAGGGTGTCACCTTAGAACGATTAGTGGTATATGTAATAGTTGACAACAAGGGTACCGCCTTGGAATGATTAGTGATACATGTAATAGTTGACAACAAGGGTACCGCCTTGGAGGTCAATGGTACACGTAATAGTTGACAACACGTGTACCGCCTTCTAACGGTCAGTGGTACATGTAATAGTTGACGACAAGGGAACCGCCTTGGAACGGTCAGTGGTACATGTAATAAATGACAACAAGGTTTCCACCGTGGAATATTCAGTAGAACATGTAATAGTTGACAACAAGGGTACCGCAATGGAGGTCAGTGGTACACGTAATAGTTGACAACAAGTGTACCGCCTTCTAACGGTCAGTGGTACATGTAATAATTGACAACAAGGTTGCCACCTTGGAATATTCAGTGGTACATGTAATAATTGACAACAAGGTTGCCACCTTGGAATATTCAGTGGTACATGAAATATTGGACAACAAGGTTACCGCCTTGGAACGGTCAGTGGTACATGAAATAGTTGACAAACAAGTTCACCGCCTTGGAACGGTCAGTGGTACATGTAATAGTTGACAACAAGGTTACCGTATTGGAATGGTCAGTGGTATATGTAATAGTTGACAACAAGGTTACCGCATTGGAAAGGGCAGTGGTACATGTAATAGTTGACAGCAAGGTTACCGCCTTGGAATGGTCAGTGGTATATGTAATAGTTGACAACAAGGTTACTCCTTGCAACGGTCAGTGGTACTAATAGTTGACAACAAGGTTATCGCCTTTGAACGGTCGATGGTTTATGTAATAGTAGACAACAAGGTTACCGGCTTGGAACGGTCGATGGTACATGTAATAGTTGACAACAAGGGTAACGCATTGGAACGGTCAGTGGTACATGTAATAGTTGACAACAAGGTTACCGCCTTGGAACGGTAAGTGGCACATATAATAGTTAACAAGGTCACTGCCTTGGAACGGTCAGTGGTACATGTAATAGTTGACAACAAGTTTACTCCTTGCAACGGTCAGTGGTACTAATAGTTGACAACAAGGTTATAGCCTTGGAACGGTCGATGGTACATGTCATAGTTTACAACAAGGTTACCGCCTTGGAATGGTCAGTGGTATATGTAATAGTTGACAACAAGGTTACTCCTTGCAACGGTCAGTGGTACTAATAGTTGACAACAAGGTTATAGCCTTGGAACGGTCGATGGTACATGTAATAGTTGACAACAAGGTTACCGGTTTGGAACGGTCGATGGTACATGTAATAGTTGACAGCAAGGGCAACACATTGCAACGGTGAGTGGTACATGTAATAGTTGACAACATGGGTAACGCATTGGAATGCTTTGTGGTACATGTAATACTTAACAACAAGTGTACCGCCTTTGAACGGTCAGTGGTACATGAACTAGTTGACAATAAAGGTGTCACCTTAGAACGATTAGTGGTACATGTAATAGTTGACAACAAGGGTACCGCCTTTGAATGATTAGTGGTACATGTAATAGTTGACAACAAGGGTACCGCATTGGAATGGTCAGTGGCACATGTAATAGTTGACAACCAGGGTACCGCATTGGAATGATCAGTGGCACTTGTAAACATTGACAACAAGGGTACCGACTTGGAGGTTAGTGGTTCATGTAATAGTGGACAACAAGGGGACCGCCTTGTAATGGTCAATGGTACATGTACTATTTGACAACGAAGGTACCGCCTTGGAGGTCAGAGGTACATGGAATAGTTGACAGCAAGGGTACCGCCTTGGAATATTCAGTGACACATGTAATAGTTGACAACAAGTGTACCACCTTGAAATGATTAGTGGTACATGTAATAGTTGGCAAAAAGGGTAAAGCCTAGGAAGTCAGTGGTACATGTAATATTTGACAATAAGTGTACCGCCTTGGAGGTCAGTGGTACACGTAATAGTTGACAAAATGTGTACCGCCTTCTAACGGTCAGTGGTACATGTAATAATTGACAACAAGGTTGCCACCTTGGAATATTCAGTGGTACATGTAATAATTGACAACAAGGTTGCCACCTTGGAATATTCAGTGGTACATGAAATAGTGGACAACAAGGTTACCGCCTTGGAACGGTCAGTGGTACATGTAATAGTTGACAACAAGGTTACCGTCTTGGAATGGTCAGTGGTATATGTAATAGTTGACAACAAGGTTACCGCATTGGAACGGTCAGTGGTACATGTAATAGTTGACAACAAGGTTACCGCCTTGGAATGGTCAGTGGTATATGTAATAGTTGACAACAAGGTTACTCCTTACAACGGTCAGTGGTACTAATTGTTGACAACAAGGTTATCGCCTTTGAACGGTCGATGGTTTATGTAATATTTGACAAAAAGGTTACCGGCTTGGAACGGTCGATGGTACATGTAATAGTTGACAGCAAGGGTAACGCATTGGAACGGTCAGTGGTACATGTAATAGTTGACAACAAGGTTACCGCCTTGGAACGGTAAGTGGTACATATAATAGTTAACAAGGTCATTGCCTTGGAACGGTCAGTGGTACATGAAATAGTGGACAACAAGGTTACTCCTTTCAACGGTCAGTGGTACTAATATTTGACAACAAGGTTATAGCATTGGAACGGTCGATGGTACATGTAATAGTTGACAACAAGGTTACCAGTTTGGAACGGTCGATGGTACATGTAATAGTTGACAGCAAGGGTAACACATTGGAACGGTCAGTGGTACATGTAATAGTTGACAAAAAGGTTACCGCATTGGAACGGTCAGTGGTACATATAATAGTTAACAATGTCAACGCCTTGGAACGGTCAGTGGTACATGTAATTGTTGACAACAAGGTTACTGTCTTGGAACGGTCAATGGCACATGCAATAGTTGACAATAAGGGTACAGCCGTGGAATGGTCAATGGTAAATGTAACAGTTGACAACAAAGTACCGCCTTGGAATGGTCAGTGGTACATGTAATAGTGGACAACAAGGGTACCGCCTTGGAATGGTCAGTGGTACGTGTAATAATTGACAACAAGGGTACCGCCTTGGAACGGGCAGTGATACATGTAACAGTTGACAACAAGGGTACCGCCTTGGAGGTCAGAGGTACATGGAATAGTTGACAGCAAGGGTACCGCCTTGGAACGTTCAGTGACACATGTAATAGTTGACAACAAGTGTACCGCCTTGAAATGATTAGTGGTACATGTAATAGTTGGAAAAAGGGTAACGCCTAGGAAGCCAGTGGTACATATAATATTTGACAACAAGGGTACCGCCTTGGAGGTCAGTGGTACACGTAATAGTTGACAACACGTGTACCGCCTTCTAACGGTCAGTGGTACATGTAATAGTTGACGACAAGGGAACCGCCTTGGAACGGTCAGAGGTACATGTAATAAATGACAACAAGGTTGCCACCGTGGAATATTCAGTTGTACATGTAATAGTGGACAACAAGATTACCGCCTTGGAACGGTCGATGGTACATGTAATAGTTGACAACAAGGGTAACGCCTTGTAACGGTCAGTGGTACATGTAATAGTTGACAACAAGGTTACCGCCTTGGAACGGTCAGTGGTACATGTAATAGTTGACAACAAGGTTACCGCCTTGGAATAGTCAGTGGTATATGTAATAGTTGACAACAAGGTTACTCCTTGCAACGGTCAGTGGTACTAATAGTTGACAACAAGGTTATAGCCTTGGAACGGTCGATGGTACATGTAATAGTTGACAGCAAGGGCAACACATTGGAACGGTGAGTGGTACATGTAATAGTTGACAACAAGGTTACCGCATTGAAACTGTCAGTGGTACATATAATAGTTGACAAGGTCACCGCCTTGGAACGGTCAGTGGTACATGTAATAGTTGACAACAAGGTTACCGTCTTGAAACGGTCAGTAGTACATGTAATAACTGACAACAAGGTTACCGTCTTGGAACGGTCAGTTGTACATATAATAGTAAACAAGGTCACCGCCTTGGAATGGTCAGTGGTATATGTAATAGTTGACAACAAGTTTACCGCATTGGAACGGTCAGTGGTACATGTAAGAGTGGACAACAAGGGTATTGCCTTGGAATGGTCAGTGGTACATGTAACAGTTGACAACAAGGGTATTGCTTTGGAACGGTCAGTGACAAATGTAATAGTTGACAACATGGGTAACGCATTGGAATGCTCAGTGGTACAAGTAATACTTGACAACAAGGGTACATCTTTGTAACGGTCAGTGGTACATGTAATAGTTGGCAACAAGTGTACCGCCTTTGAACGGTCAGTGGTACATGAACTAGTTGACAATAAGGGTGTCACTTTAGAACGATTAGTGGTACATGTAATAGTTGACAACAAGGGTACCGCCTTGGAATGATTAGTGGTACATGTAATAGTTGACAAAAAGCGTACCGCATTGGAATGGTCAGTGGCACATGTAATAGTTGACAACCAGGGTACCGCATTGGAATGGTCAGTGGCACTTGTAAAAATTGACAACAAGGGTACCGCCTTGGAGGTTAGTGGTTCATGTAATAGTGGACAACAAGGGTACCGCCTTGTAATGGTCAATGGTACTTGTACTAGTTGACAACGTGGGTACCGCCTTGGAGGTCAGAGGTACATGAAATAGTTGACAGCAAGGGTACCGCCTTGGAACATTCAGTGACACATGTAATAGTTGACAACAAGTGTACCGCCTTGAAATGATTAGTGGTACATGTAATAGTTGGCAAAAATGGTAACGCCTAGGAAGCCAGTGGTACATATAATATTTGACAACAAGGGTACCGCCTTGGAGGTCAGTGGTACACGTAATAGTTGACAACACGTGTACCGCCTTCTAACTGTCAGTGGTACATGTAATTGTTGACGACAAGGGAACCGCCTTGGAACGGTCAGTGGTACATGTAATAAATGACAACAAGGTTGCCACCGTGGAATATTCAGTTGTACATGTAATAGTGGACACGTGGTTACCGCCTTGGAACGGTCGATGGTACATGTAATAGTTGACAACAAGGGTAACGCCTTGGAACGGTCAGTGGTACATGTAATAGTTGACAACAAGGTTACGGCCTTGGAACGGTCAGTGGTACATGTAATAGTTGACAACAAGGTTACCGCCTTGGAATGGTCAGTGGTATATGTAATAGTTGACAACAAGGTTACTCCTTGCAACGGTCAGTGGTACTAATAGTTGACAACAAGGTTATAGCCTTGGAACGGTCGATGGTACATGTAATAGTTGACAACAAGGTTACCGGTTTGGAACGGTCGATGGTAGATGTAATAGTTGACAGCAAGGGCAACACATTGGAACGGTCAGTGGTACATGTAATAGTTGACAACAAGGTTACCGCATTGAAATGGTCAGTGGTACATATAATAGTTAACAAGGTCACCGCCTTGGAACAGTCAGTGGTACATGTAATAGTTGACAACAAGGTTACCGTCTTGAAACGGTCAGTGGTACATGTTATAATTGACAACAAGTTTACCGTCTTGGAACGGTCAGTGGTACATATAATAGTAAACAAGGTCACCGCCTTGGAATGGTCAGTGGTATATGTAATAGTTGACAAGGTCACCGCCTTGGAATGGTCAGTGGTATATGTAATAGTTGACAACAAGTTTACCGCATTGGAACGGTCAGTGGTACATGTAATAGAGGACAACAAGGGTATTGCCTTGGAATGGTCAGTGGTACATGTAACAGTTGACAACAAGGGTACCGCTTTAGAACGGTCAGTGACAAATGTAATAGTTGACAACATGGGTAACGCATTGGAATGCTCAGTGGTACATGTAATACTTGACAACAAGGGTACATCCTTGTAACGGTCAGTGGTACATGTAATAGTTGGCAACAAGTGTACCGCCTTTGAACGGTCAGTGGTACATGAACTAGTTGACAATAAGGGTGTCACATTAGAACGATTAGTGGTACATGTAATAGTTGACAACAAGGGTACCGCCTTGGAATGATTAGTGGTACATGTAATAGGTGACAACAAGGGTACCGCATTGGAATGGTCAGTGGCACATGTAATAGTTGACAACCAGGGTACCGCATTGGAATGGTCAGTGGCACTTGTAAAAATTGACAACAAGGGTACCGCCTTTGAGGTTAGTGGTTCATGTAATAGTGGACAACAAGGGTACCGCCTTGTAATGGTCAATGGTACATGTACTAGTTGACAACGTGGGTACCGCCTTGGAGGTCAGAGGGACATGGAATAGTTGACAGCAAGGGTACCGCCTTGGAACATTCAGTGACACAGGTAATAGTTAACAACAAGTGTACCGCCTTGAAATGATTAGTGGTACATGTAATAGTTGGCAAAAAGGGTAACGCCTAGGAAGTCAGTGGTACACGTAATAGTTGACAACAAGTGTACCGCCTTCTAACGGTCATTGGTACATGTAATAATTGACAACAAGGTTGCCACCTTGGAATATTCAGTTGTACATGTAATAATTGACAACAAGGTTGCCACCTTGGAATATTCAGTGGTACATGAAATAGTGGACAACAGGGTTACCGCCTTGGAACGATCAGTGGTACATGTAATAGTTGACAACAAGTTCACCGCCTTGGAACGGTCAGTGGTACATGTAATAGTTGACAACAAGGTTACCGTCTTGGAATGGTCAGTGGTATATGTAATAGTCGACAACAAGGTTACCGCATTGGAACGGTCAGTGGTACATGTAATAGTTGACAACAAATTTACTCCTTGCAACGGTCAGTGGTACTAATAGTTGACAACAAGGTTATCGCCTTTGAACGGTCGATGGTTTATGTAATAGTTGACAACAAGGTTACCGGCTTGGAACGGTCGATGGTACATGTAAAAGTTGACAGCAAGGGTAATGCATTGGAACGGTCAGTGGTACATGTAATAATTGACAACAAGGTTACCGCCTTGGAACGGTAAGTGGTACATATAATAGTTAACAAGGTCACTGCATTGGAACGGTCAGTGGTACATGTAATAGTTGACAACAATGTTACCGTCTTGGAATGGTCAGTGGTATATGCAATAGTGAACAACAAGTGTACCGCCTTGGAATGGTCAGTGGTACGTGTAATAGTGGACAACAAGTGTACCGCCTTGGAATGGTCAGTGGTACATGTAATAGTGGACAACAAGTGTACCGCCTTGGAATGGTCAGTGGTACATGTAATAGTTGACAACAAGGGTACCGCCTTGGAACGGTCAGCGACAAATGTAATAGTTGACAACATGGGTAACTCCTTGGAATGCTCAGTGGTACATGTAATACTTGACAACAAGGGTACATCCTTGGAACGGTCAGTGGTACATGTAATAGTTGATAACCAGTGTACCGCCTTTGAACGGTCAGTGGTACATGAACAAGTTGACAACAAGGGTATCACCTTAGAACGATTAGTGGTACATGTAATAGTTGACAACAAGGGTACCGCCTTGGAATGATAAGTGGTACATGTAATAGTTGACAACAAGTGTTCCGCATTGGAATGGTCAGTGGCACATGTAATAGTTGACAACTAGGGTACCGCATTGAAAATTCAGTGGCACATGTAATAATTGACAACAAGGGTACCGCCTTGGAGGTTAGTGGTTCATGTAATAGTTGACAGCAAGGGTACCGCCTTGGAACGTTCAGTGACACATGTAATAGTTCGTTTGTATTGGTGTAATTCTGTACAGTATCGAGATCCTTACAAACCATGTTTCAGTCTGTACTCGATTTCAAATTCTTCAGAGCAATAAAAAAATTAGCCACTCTAAATAGTGCCAATAAAGTCAAGAATGGACCGTAAAACTGAAACCACAAGCCGACACCCTATACTGTAGCTCAAATATACTATACACATATTGTGTGCTGGTGTGTTTACATATTAAATATGGCTTATGTAGCTTTAAGCAAATATATACATGTCGTTGATATGACATTTACTATGTATACATGAAGTTGATATGACATTTACTCGTCTTTTGCAGCAATGAGTGTTCCTAAAATGGACGTCATCAAAACAATAACTATAGGCTTTCATTCATTGAAATTAATGCATTCATTAAAAAGGACAATATCAGTATTCCAAACGACTAAAATGAAAGGTATGTCACAATAATCAAATAATCAAAACAAATGTAACTTTGCAAGCGAACTAAATCTTTTTTTTCCCTTTTTTCTTTTTGAACCATAATCAATGGCCCGTTTATTAATATATATACAAAACAAAAACAAAATGTACATAATCACAAAGCCTATCAAATGTGTCTTTACATGTTTCATTTTAAGCCACATACATAATACAAACAAAAAAATTAACATACGTTTATTTTGTTATCATTTCTTTTTGCCATAGTCAATGACCCGCTTATTTCATTCATTCATTCATTCATTCATTCATTCATTCATTCATTCATTCATTCATTCATTCATTCATTCATTCATTCATTCATTTATTCATTCATTCATTCATTCATTCATTTCATTCATTTCATTCATTTCATTCATTTCATTCATTTCATTCAATTCATTCAATTCATTCAATTCATTCAATTCAATTCAATTCAATTCATTCATTCATTCCTCAGGCTCACCCATTTATATACATATACATGCGTTTGCATACACACATACATAATTATATACATACACATTATATGTGTATATACATATACATATACTCCCGGATAATCATGGCATTTATATACTTTCTGGGAATGGCTTTTTTGAGTTTCGACCATTCTGATATCCAGTTTTGCTTAAATTTAAGCTTTTGTACAATTTTATTTTCTGAGACAAAGGAAGAATTTGCGTCATCCCAAATATCCTGAAATAAAACTATATTGCTTCTTGTAAAAGTATTAAAGAAAAGAGGTTTATTTAAAAACGTTATCTCATGATTTCCAAATAGTGGAAGCATACGAACTTGTTCAATGTTTTTCGGCGTGTGTAACTTTCGATACGCTACCCAAGCATTTAATGATTTTTTGTAGAACTGAGATATTTTTCTTTTAATACACAAACCCTCTATGGAAGAACATTTGCACAGAAAATATGTTTGTGTGAATTGTCGATCAACCGATCTGAGATAGTATTTTCCAATGGCATTCCAGTGGTCCGTTTTAGCATTTATTATTTTATAGATTGTTTTTATTTTCATGCTTAAAATGACCTTATAAATGTCTATCATATCAAGACCTCCGTGTTCTTTATCACGACACATTGTTACTTTTGATACAAGTGGTTTCTTATCATTCCACACAAAATTTAGCATAATTTTTTCCAACTCTTTTGCATATATGTCTGGGATTCCTCGCATTTCTAATTCAAAATTTATTTTTGACAGCACAAACGTTTTAAGTATTAGAAGTTTTCCTTCAAGTGTCAGGTCTCTTGATTTCCAGATATGTAGGCAGTTTTTAATTATATTTATTTTGTCTAACCAAATCGCATTATCGTCAATATCGTAACCATGGCATACACCCAGTGTTTTAACATAGGAACTTGTCCAGTTAATCTTATTGAATGAAGGCGTTTTATTTTTAAGACTGCCGATAAAAAGACCCGTTGTTTTCTCTGTATTCATTTTTGCACCGGAAGCCTGTTCATATGTGTTTAGCTGGTGAAATATGCGTGGTAATGAATTTTCTTTTTTCGCAAATATCTGTGTGTCGTCAACATATTGGTTTAGTTTGGCTTCAAGCTGGTTATTATCGTGCGATGGCAGATGGATGCCTTTAATGTATTTGTCATTTCTTATGGCACATGCCATAGCTTCTGCTTGAATGATATACAATAACGGCGCGACCGGACATCCTTGTTTTATAGATCTTGTAATATCAAAGTATTCGGAAACAAATCCGTTGGTTTGAATAGCTGTCTTTGAAGATTTTAACATCATATAAATCCAGTTAATAAAATTGACCCCAAATCCGAATTTAACCAAGCATTCTTTAATCCATTCCCACTCTACCTATCAAAAGCCTTTGTTTGGTCTAGAAAAATTATAATCCCTTCAATATTTTCGGAGTCCGCATAATATATTAAATCCTGAATGAATCGATTTGCCTCGCTGATGTAGCGACCGTTAACATAACCTTTTTGATTAGTATGAATAATATACGGTAAAATGGGTTTAAGTTTTTCCGCAAAGCATTTTGCAATAATTTTGTAGTCGACGTTTAGCAAAGTTAAAGGTCGCCAATTTTTTAAGTTTTCTCGTTCCCCATTTTTGTATATGAGTGAGAGGATTCCTTTTCACTGCGAATTAGATAACAAACAGTCATCTAATATTTCATTTATTACTTCCATAAATTCATTTTTAATTGTGTGCCAAAATGTTTGGTACCATTCACAGACTATTCCATCTTCTCCTGGAGATTTATTTAATTTAAATTTAAAAACTGCAATATCCACTAATCTCGTCTAATTTGAGTTTTTGTTCAAGTTTGTGAACATCCTCAATTTGTAGTGTTTTTTCAACATTTGATAAAAGTGTTCGTGCCGAATTAATATCGATGCCTTCTGAGGTAAAAAGGGTTTTGTAAAAATTTGTTTGCTCCTTTAAGATTGAAGTGATGTCACGTTTGATTTCACCATTTTCACATTTTATTTTTGACCAAAGCTTTTGTTTACCCCTTTTTTTCTCTAGATTAAAGAAATTTTTGTTGATTTTTCATTTTTTTCGATATAATTTGCTTTAGATCTTATTTTGGCAGCGTGTGTTTGAATTTCATAATACTTATAAATTTCATTCGATAATGAATTAATTTGTTCTCTATGTTCGATATCATTTTTTGATTTTAAAAGTTGTAATTGATCTTCAAGTATTTTAATTCGTGTGTATTTGAATGCTTGTTCTTTGCAATAATTCATTGAAATCGTTTTTATTTTATGTTTTGTCATGTCCCACCATTGCTTTTTAGAGCTAAATGTATTCATTTCATTTTTCCAATACTTCCAAAAGGTTTCTATTATTTCTTTATATTCATTTTGTGATAAAATACTAGCATTCATTTTCCATATACCAGGGCCTCGCTCCACATTTTCCGTGTTGATTCTTAGTGAAACAACGTCATGGTCAGAATACAGAAAATGGCGAATTTTAACTTGATCGATCTCATTGTCAATTGATTTGCTACATAAAAAATATTCTATTCGTGACTTCGACGATCCATGAGAATAAGTATATTCTGACTTATTTGGATATCTCCTTCGCCATACATCCTCTAAATCGAGGTCAGAGAACATACTAGTTAATTCCGTTAATCCCTCCTCGCTACCATATTTACCTGATCTAGTTTTCCTATCGATTTTTCTGTTTATTACACAGTTATAATCCCCACCTATGATACTGGGTGAATTTTGCTCATTCAATATTTCGTTATTTTTTTTAAAGAAGAATTTCCTTGTTATACCTTTATCAGGAGAATGTTTGTGACTCAATACGCACAGCTATGGCCGGTTCCGACAGATATGGATAAAAAACGTCCATTGTCGTCTTGTAAAATATCAGCGATAGTGAGCTGTAACTGTTTTTTAATCAATATTGCGACACCTTTTGATGAGCTAGTACCGTTATTCCAAATATTTTTTCCGCCCCATTGGTTACCCCATATTTTAGACTCCAAGTCGTCTTTGCAGTGCGTTTCTTGGATTAAAATGATGTCAAATTGCTTCTTATCTAACCAGTTAAATATTCGCCTGCGCTTATTATTATTATCTCTTAATCCGTTAACGTTTATTGAAGCGATCGACAGAGTCATTGCGTGTGTTAATTTTTTTTTTTTTTTTGATGGATATACACAAGTCGCTATTAAATTGCTCATTATGTTTTACTCTGTTTGGCGGTTCGTGTCGCTGACGGGGGTGTTGAGGCAGAGTTATCACTTCTTGACCGCTTTTTCATTGGAGTAGTCATTTCGAACTCGTCCGAAATTCCGTCCAATAAAAAGGCAGTAAAGTTGTTGTACAAACTTCGCGCACCCTCTTCCGAGACATGAATACATTTGGGATCACCTGCATTGAACAATTGATTTAAGATTTTGCCATTGTTTATAAAAACATCATCATTGTCAATATAGTGCATGTATGTTTTGTCTGTGCAATATTCCAAAATGTGATTGTTGACAAATTTCGCATCCTCATTAATTTTTTTTACAACAACACTCTTACCAAGTCTTGGCATTATGCTTGAAAATGCAACTGGCGTCCTCGGCCATTTGTTTGCTATTTTTTCAAGAGCCAACTGGCAATGTTTAGCAACCTCATGCTTTTTTGCTTTTGGAATGTCATTAGTTCCAAGGTGCATGGCAATGGCTGAAATGTTATCAAAATTGGAACATACTGCTTGGTCAATGATAGAGTCAACGTTCTTTGCTGTTTGACCAGAAATAGACACATTCTTTATGGTGCTGTCCATTATGTGCAGTCTGTCACAATTTGAGTCTCCCAGAATTAAGTGCGACTTATTTGCACAAAAGTTTACAAAGGTTTTACTCTCTTCAATTGCTTTTCCCTCAGTTTGGTTAACACTGGTGTCGTTTGTCTCCAATAGCGTCCGTTGCCCGGTGTTGTCCGATGTGCGCTCGTCTTGTTTGTCCGTGCGTACTGTTCCACTGGCATGACTGGAGGTTACATCTGGTACGGTTGGCCAAATAGTTACGCTCCACGCTTTCACTTAATTTTTGTTAGGAGATAATTTGGGTATTTTCTTATACTTTCACTCATAACCAGTCCGATAGACTAATTTATTTTAACACAGTCTACTGCTTTGTAATTATCATCACTTCCGGTGACAGTTTTCTGAGGTAAGGACACATGAGATATCTCTCTCCAAAATTCTTTGCCATCTGCTATATTTCTAATACTAAACCTTTCGGAAACTTTATAAATTGAAAGACCACATCTCTATTGTGATACCTAGTTCATTATTTAGGCCATATTTAATTTATTTGGTTGTATTTTTTACTTCTAAACCGTCCTGTCGGCCTGTACTTTCGAGAAATTTAACGTGAGGTATGACTACCATTTTATCGATATTTTAGTATAAACATGAGCATGTATTGTATGAAACTAAATTATAGAATAATGCATACGGATAAGTAAAGAAATGTTTTGTATTCGAACTAAAATGACATTGCATATATGGCCGATCATAGAATGTTACATGCAGTGATGTATAGCGACTTTCAGACCCCATATATCTATAGCACTTTGAAGCCATGACCCTGCATTAATTGTAAGACATGCGTATTCATATCGCATTGATATCGTTTATGAAATAAGTGTCATATTTCTGTTGGAAATATTCGAATGTATGTAACTTATGAATTCTGTTAAAACATCACCTTCCGAGGTTACCTTTATTTCATCATGGACTTCGACATGTATAGTATCCATTTTCTACCTTGATTCAGAGTGCGGAGTTTTATATTGCGATAGTGAAGAATAGCAAAAGCTGTGTTGTTATTTCACGATAAGTCATAATCATTGGCATGCTGTCGTAAATTTGCCTATTTGGGGCGAATAGTTAGACGAATGCATGATTTCCTGATATTATCCGATTTATAGATGTGGACCCCAAGTGGTATTAAAATTATGTCGAGGGTTTAATAATTTGTTCAAATGGAACGAATAACTGAAACGCTTGCATAGACTTGTGCCATAAGATGTGGTCACATTGTAGTTTTATATGTATACATGTATGTACTTGGGTTTGTTGCTAGTTTTCGACTGTTGATGAACAGATTGGGTAGAAAATTGTATCTATTATATATTGTGGATGTCTTACTTAAAAGTAGATAGGTCTAACGACTCTAAATTACATTAATCTAAAACATAGTTGCTTATAGCTTTTGTAACGACTTTCTTATTTATAGCTAATTTCTATGGATCTGATTATACGTGTCGTCATGCATTATATATATTGAAACTTACTAATCATAATGATGTCTTCTCAATATGAATAAATGTTATTTGGATACTTCTGTTTTGGTGTTCCCTAAAAGTCCAATATATGTGTTGAGTTTTGAGATGTATTTAAATCTAAAAGACGTGTACACTACTGACACGCCGAACCCATTTTAGGAAAGTTATGGTGATTTAGGATGGTAGTTGTTGACTTGTCAATGGCAGCCATCCTGGATTGCCATAATTTATGTCGACCGACTTTAAAATGAACCCCGAGATGAGCCAGGGTGGAGTTCTAGGACCAAGTTTATTTAAACTAGTGTTCCTAGAATGTCCTTATGTTGTGAGACTTCATACAACTTTAAAAACAACTATCGAAACAGCAAATGATAGGGTCGGTTCGTTACAGATATACACAAGTCGCTATTAAATTGCTCATCATGTTTTACTCTGTTTGGCGGTTCGTGTCGCTGACGGGGGTGTTGAGGCAGAGTTATCACTTCTTGACCGCTTTTTCATTGGAGTAGTCATTTCGAACTCGTCCAAAATTCCGTCCAATAAAAAGGCAGTAAAGTTGTTGTACAAACTTCGCGCACCCTCTTCCGAGACATGAATACCTTTGGGATCGCCTGCATTGAACAATTGATTTACGATTTTGCCATTGTTTATAAAAACATCATCATTGTCAATATAGTGCATGTATGTTTTGTCTGTGCAATATTTCAAAATGTGATTGTTGACAAATTTCGCATCCTCATTAATTTTTTTTACAACAACACTCTTACCAAGTCTTGGCATTATGCTTGAAAATGCAACTGGCGTCCTCGGCCATTTGTTTGCTATTTTTTCAAGAGCCAACTGGCAATGTTTAGCAACCTCATGCTTTTTTGCTTTTGGAATGTCATTAGTTCCAAGGTGCATGGCAATGGCTGAAATGTTATCAAAATTGGAACATACTGCTTGGTCAATGATAGAGTCAACGTTCGTTGCTGTTTGACCAGAAATAGACACATTCTTTATGGTGCTGTCCATTATGTGCAGTCTGCCACAATTTGAGTCTCCCAGAATTAAGTGCGACTTATTTGCACAAAAGTTTACAAAGGTTTTACTCCCTTCAATTGCTTTTCCCTCAGTTTGGTTAACACTGGTGTCGGTTGTCTCCAATAGCGTCCGTTGCCCGGTGTTGTCCGATGTGCGCTCGTCTTGTTTGTCCGTGCGTACTGTTCCACTGGCATGACTGGAGGTTACATCTGGTACGGTTGGCCAAATGACTTTGTTGGTTGTCACATGGTTGTCCTCGTGCTCGTCCGTGGAGAACGCCGGTTGTTCGTCGCCCAGGTAGCGTCGCTTCGTAGTGAAGTCAACTCCCCGAGACATAGAATCAGGACTAGTTTGCACGTGATCGTCACCGTTGCCATATAGACCGTGTTTCTGCATGCATATGATCCGCTAGTTGGCCCTCGAGAATTTCTCCCGCATATTCGCCGTAAATCGGGGCATACTTTTCCACGGGACAATTGTTTATTGTATGGCCTTCTAATTGGCAGAAATGACAAATAATGTCCCTAGGGCAGTCTTTTTTTCCGTGATCTTTGCTTTTGCAATTCCTGCACATTTTTGAGCTTACATCCTTTGTGTTACCAGGGCATTTAAAGTAGTGGTGACTCGTCAGCCCACAATGTTTACACGGCGTTCTGTGGTTGTCCGCAAACACTCTCAATGTAAACCGATCAATCTCCATCGTAAGGGGTAGAACAGGGACGCAGTTTAGGATTTTCACATACCTTGTTCCATTTTCAATGTTTGTATCCTTAATTTTACCTCTCGAGACACTTCCGGCAATAATTTCTCCATACTGTGACATCTGAAGAACAATAGTGCTATCCGGCATCTCAAAGGGAGCATCTTTTATTGTCACATTGGTAATAATGTTTTCCACATCTGTAATATTTATAAATCTGTGTTGCACACGTAAATCCCCCAGAGTGAGTTAATGCTTGACATCCTGAGAGTTAACCGTTATAATGCAATCCTTTTCTATGATTTGAATTGCTGTTATGTCAGATTTATTGATATGTCCCTCTAATGATGAAATCACTTCTTCGTGAGAGAGTCTTTTTAGAAATCTCGTGCTGAAGTACACAGATAACGGCCTTGTCAAAACGCCCGACATTTTGGAAACGAACAAAGGTGGTAACGGCGGGAAAACACATTCAGGCGAAAACTGACCTTAATATGTCCAATTCTTCCCCGCAAATCCTTATTCGATAGTGAAATATAATCCAAATACTTCAAAACCAATTAAATCCAGTGAAAGCCGCCGAAACACATATAAATAAAGAAAATTCAGAGATCGTCGACTCACCAGAAAAAAAACGCCGCCATTATACAAGGGCAGTCCACTCTCTCGTAGCCAGCTATTTATAAACTTTCTGAAACCGGATATGCAAACAGGCAGAGAATCCAACTAAATTCGTGATTGTAAAAACGTGCTAAGTAAGCAGATAAGAATGGTCATATAGAGACATATCACTCAGACATAAAACCATATAGAGACACAGTACTCAAACAAATGGCCATATAGAGACACAGCACTTAGACATAATGGCCATATAGAGACAAAGTACGCAAACAAATGGTCATATAGAGACACAGCACTCAAACAAATGCCCATATAGAGACACAACACTCAAACACGATGACCATATAGAGACACAGCAGTCAAACACAATGGCCATATGTAGACCAAGAACTCAAACAAATGGCCATATGGATACACAGCACTCAAACATAATGACCATATAGAGACACAACACTCAATTGCCATACAGAGACACAACACTCAAACACATGGCCATATGGAGGCACAGCACTCTAAGACAATGTCCATATAGAGACACAGCACTCAAACAAATGGTCATATAGAGACACAGCACTCAAACAAATGACCCTATAGAGACACAGCACTCAAACAAATGGCCCTATAGAGACAAAGCGCTCAAACACAATGGCCATATAGAGACACAGCACTCAAAAAAATAGCCATATAGAGACACAGCACTCACCCACAATGGTCATGTAGCGATACAATGGCCATGTAGAGATACAGCACTGAAAGAAAATGGCCATATACAGACACAGCACTCAAATACAATGACATTATAGAGACACACTCAAAGACAATGGTCATATAGAGACACAGCACTCAAACACAGTGGCATATAGAGACAGACACAGCAATCAAACATAATGGCCATATAGAAACACAGACACAAACACAATGGCCATATAGAAAAACAGCACTCAAACAAAATGGCCGTATAGACACAGTGGCCATACAGAAGAAAGGGTGCCGACTTGAAACGGCTAGCGATACATTTAGAATACTAATTGCATGTCTCGTGAAAACAGAGACAATATATGCTTAATACGTCCCAACTGTAATCATCGAACGTGTATAAAGTTTATTTCTTCTAGACATTTTGTCTTTCAAAACAAAATACTCATATATGATACGAGCATATATAACCATTAGCGGAGGAAATAACTGAGATATTTGGCAAAATAATTCAAATTGTGATACAAGCATGAAAGTTGGCAGAATCATCCCTAGGGTGTCCTGATCATGATAAGAACCTGAGCCACTTCATTTTTACCTTATTTCAAAATGGTCACCAAAACTGGAGAGTTGATTTAAGAGTTACCGACTCATTTATTTTACACATATTCAGTTACGGGTATTTTAAGAAGCCTTGAATAAACGTATACTTTTAATCGGTACATATACCTTATAATATGGCATGAACACCTGGAGTTTCGATAACCGGTTTTGTATTGTAATGTTACCGTTATTTGGCGGGTTAGTTCCTTTAAGGAATATATTGAACACGAATCAGGTTGTTCACGTTAGGGAATGTAATTAAATTATATAGTATGAGTCTGACGTTATTTGTTTATGTCTGTTAAAAACAATATTTGGGGGTATCAGTACGATTGATGTGGGAATTGGCTTTAATTCAGTATGCAATGGCCGTACCACCTTTAGCTGAAAACACACACACACACACACCCGCCCCCACCACTGCCAACTTTAGAATGTGAAATCGTAAAACACATATTAAGTCTAAACACGATAAGACTGTTTCAAAGCCGGTGTCAGGCATGCCCTTCAACCACTACTAGGCTGTCTTCACCATTTTAAGCCACTATATCACAGCGTTATTGCCATTATTTCAAGAGCAACCTAAATCCTGTTGCCACAACAATCAAACATTCTATGGATATGGTCAAGGATGTGGTAGAGTTTCTTAATCCTGTACAAACGACGGTAATAAGAGCAGATCTTCCGATATTTGCATTGGCAAAATATTCAGCGGTAATTGTTGTTATAGTGGAAGTGTTGCACATTGAAATGGGATTTGTAATGGTACCATATGGAATGTACTGAAATACAATGGCCGGATAACTGTCCCCTCTGAAACTCTTATTGAATTAACCCGAATAGTTTATATCAAATGTTTCAAAAACAATTTTTAAAGAACCAGATAACTGAATGTGCCTTTTACCAGCTTAAGGAAAATGTGTAATATGACAACCATACATCGAGGTGGCGACGAAAATAGTTTTACATCATTTAAAGAATGTCCATAATTTCGGTCATGGAATCAGGTCCTGCATTTTAAAGTACTTTTTGTGGACTTAGTGCACTTGTAAAGAGAAAAATATTCAGCTAGACAAAACGTGTACTTCAGAACTCATCCTCTACGTGTTTGCCCTTGGTCATGCTAGACGGTTTCCAATTTGTTTGCTTGATCGGCAAGTATCCCATGAGTACAGCTAAATTCATAAAGCGTACATTTCCGAGCATTTCCGAGCTTCATGAGCAAAACAAAATGCAAGTAAAGGGAGATGGTTGGGAAATATGATTGACCGATAATCTATCTGCTTTAAGAAGATGGATGGTTTCAGTAACAAACATCTGTAGCCTTGTAGAACACTTTGAGATTCACTAGGGTGCAAGTGAAATTACCTCATCCAAATAAAAATATAGAGGATATTCAAGAAATTGGAAGAAGATCCATTTCTTCATGATTCTAGCAGCATTTAAATATTGGTAAGAAAACGGTGGTAGACAAACGAGTCGCATCAATAAGGGCGTTTGGTTCAAGGCACACATAACTTTTTTGCATGTTGGTTCAAGACAATAACATAACTTCTTTGCATGTCTCACAAAGGATTCTGAGACTGATTCAGCTGCATAATTATAAATTTCAAGCAAGAAAAACAACAACGTGATTTCCAGCATAACGTTTGAATCGTACTGTCGAAATAAAAGAAGATATACGTCGCAATTGACGGATAGTTGAGTGATAGTTTGAAAAAAAACCCCAGAAGTTCAGGTATTAGGACAAATGTTTCAGATTCAAGCAAAGTACCGGGTAACTGTCAAAACTGTCAAAACATTTTACGATTATCTGGAAATAAAACTGAACTGTTTTTGCTAATCGCAAAATCAGGCTCTCATACTGACGTGGTTGTCATCAAGGCGCCCTAAAAACATCGGCATAGACCAGATTTGGACTGTCCATGGAGGAGGGAAGGATTTAAAATGGCTATGAATACATTACATCGTGCTCCATTTATGTCAAAAGGCCGGAGCATTTTCTTCACATGTTGCAAAACCGTTGCAACCTTCCAGGGGAAAGGGTATGTATGCATGGCAAACTTGGAACATATACTTGAAACTGCAACAGTAAAGGTTGTAAACCTCAGCAACATGCCTAGCAGTATTGATGAATCAGATTATGATGCTTTGGGAGAATTTACATGTTTTATGTATGATAAATCAAGCAGTACGCGGAGAGTAAATGAAGCCATGATACAAAGCAACTCTTGTAACTACGCAAGTCCATCAACAAGCTACATTTATACAGCATGCATATTGATTTGGCTGTCAAATATTATGTGAATGGTCTCAGTCAGATATGCATCTATGTGGTGGTCCTTGGGCGGGGAAGTGGGAGGTGGTGGGGGCGGGCATCTTAATTCCCATCACTACTAGAAGCCAGATTTATGTATAATTCCCCAGTGTAGAGGTTAGTGTCAAACTCTCCATGTTGGTGTAGGATTCTCTACAAATGGGGAATTTAGTTTTGTCTAATCCCCGGGAAAGGTACCCGCCGCCCCCACCCCAAGTAGAGTAAAATATTGATAGGTGATTAATACTAAAGATCAGATGATACTTTATCCGTCTTAATGAGTCTTGACATATGATGATGACCACTGGAACCGTATTGGACAACTCTGCGCCGCGTTTCTGATATATGTCAAGCATTTCGGCAACGTGGACAATAATTATAATAGAAAATAGAAGCAAAGCATGCGACACTACAAACATAACAGGGTTGATAATATGTGTACCGCCTTGGCACAGTCAGTAGAAAAAAAAGGCAGCTTGAATATAGTATCAACTTGAATATAGTTTGGACTTGAAAATTATATGAAATCCCGAACATCTGATAACCACTACATAATATAAAGCATAGACTGAACATATAATTTGTTGTGTGGGGGGTATACTCATATCTTTATTTTGAATAAATGCATAATTATGCCGAAATATTTGCAAAAATGATTGTTGGTTTTACAATCGAATTTAAAATATGGTGAATGATACAAACTATTAGCTTAATATACATCTGTATCTTATATTTACAGTATTTTGGCCGCCATCTTGGATATTTGGCGGCCATCTTGAAAATGTTCGAAATTGAATTGGCTCGGGTTATTTTTCATTTAAATATAATATTTGCAAGCACTGTGCAAAATATCATACTTGTATCCCAATCTTAATTATTTTCTGGTTATTTTCTCCACTAGATGGAAATGAGCATAACATAAACCCTTCAACGAGAAAACAATAATCGTAATGTCACTGAACATCGTTTGATCGTCGTGTAGGTGAAGTGGGAAACGTAAAGAAGATAAGCCAAGATGATATCATATCGATTTATACATATTGAAATGGTTACCAAAGAGACACGAAACCACATATTGTTGTTACTTCCGTCATCGTTTTATCACGGTATATTAGGTTAAACATCAGGGAAAAGTGTCTTCTATTAGTCTTTTCAAATCTTCTTTAAAATATCAGAAATTATACGCTATAAACCATTATATGCGAAACCTGATACTATGTATCAAAGCAGATTCATGGGGTATATGTCTAACAGGGGCGTAGCTACGTGTACGCAGTTTACAATTGTGGGGGTGTGAGAGTCTGGGGGAGGTGGGGTAGGCTTTTTCCTTCCTCTTCCATGCGATTCAGTATATGTTTAGCTTTAAATATTAACAGTACTTGATTGTTTAATATGAAACATATGTCACAAGAAAAAATCACCAATATAATTGGTGAGTTATATCGAGTTACCTGTCTCCCCAGTAACACATATTTCCCAAATCAAGCAAATGCTTTTAACTGTTCTGTAAATTTTATATTCTGCAAGATTTTACAGTTCTACAAGATTAAAAAAACAAACACTTTTGGTCATTTTTTGCTCAAATAATCCAATGTGCTAAATGAGGACACAGATACATTTATACAATAAATTAACAATGCAGCTATATTAATAATGAAATAATGTTAAGAAAATGCAATGACTACCTCAATTTCTTTATGAAATCTTAATTGATACAAAAGTGCATGTTGTTTTAGCAAATTTAGAACAATCATTAAGCAATTACATTTTGAAAACGCAAAATATAAAAACAAAGGTATGACATTTGCATGTTTTTTTCCTTTTTTTCTTTAAAGACAAATTATATATTAAATAATATTATAATGTAAATTAAACACATTAAAACCTTCAACAGAACATGTACAATTAATAAAAAGAAAAAATTCAATTCTCACATATTTATTGTTACTATATAATCAACATAAACTTATAGTAACATGCAAACACGATTTTCTTTAAACCATTTAAATTGTTAGTAGTATTTAGCTTGGTTAGCAAATATACAAGAAGACATAAGGGACGCCCGAGTTGTAATAGCATAACGATTGTCTTGCGTCCCATTAATTCAAAGCAGAAAACACATCAAATGAATTTAGTAGAATGTTGTTCAACGGCTCAATAACACTGTAACGGTTATTTAGACTCGACCCAAAGAGAGTGGACGGATACATAGGAATACGTTAACCTAGCTTACTAACTAAAGGATTCCTATGGTTCTATAATGTGCTTGGATGATAGTCGACGATACACGAACCGCCTGGTTTACGTCTAATGAAAAAGGCTCGGAGGCATGAGAGGTGTTGCTCTTTAAATGACCTTATACTGATTTTAAAAGTTGTATTAACACATGTATTCGTAACTCTTGGCAAGCCGCTTCGGATTTGTCAGTGAACAATAAGCACCATTCAATTAAACCGTTACTCGGAGAATGGCGTCCTTCTAGTAGACCCACTCGTCGAGAAGAAGTTGTTCTATCCCGGTGCACGTTATACTCATTCATATTTTTTACAAGGTGAGCAGTTACTAGACTATTTACCCTGCTCTGCACCGCTAACGGTCATATCTTCATCTTTCATGAGTTTTTGCGCACAATATGACCTATTTATGTGTCGACGTGCCGTAAAACACCATTCATTCATTCATTCTCTCTTGTCATATACTTTGCTTATTTTTTCTCAGTTTCCAATCGAGAAACGTAAATCGAGAAAAGAAGCGATATTATCATTAATATTAGCTGTGTTGAGTTCTTTAATCGATATATTATTAAGTATAGTATAAAAGAATTCTGATTCCTTCGCTACGATATGCTACCCGTATTCACAACCAAGTCATGGGGAAGATTGGTTAGTTTAAATCGCCCCCCACTTCGGGAATTTTACCAGAATTTGAGAGATTTTAGAGATTCTATAAAACGTTCAATAGTGTAAAATTATTTATTTTACATCGATTGCAAAACAATTCATTTCATTTTAGATGCTTCTTGTGTAAAACCAGTTCTAAGAAATGTCAACTAAGAACTTTTCTCAAATCCATATGCATCAGTTTTAATACCGTCTTGTGCTATGTATCTTTTAGTGTAAAATGGTGACAGTGTTACTTTGTTTACTGTTATACCATATATTTGATGCTTTATTGATCGCATCGTATTTTTTCTTGTTAAACAATGCATCCTTGTAGTTCTCAAAGTTAATATGTTTTTTAATTACGTATTTTTTTACACCCTTTGCTTTTTCGTTTGTTGTTCATCCGCTCACAAAATAGAATATAGTTTGGGTCTTAATCCAACATACTCAGCTATAGCAACACCAGCACATTCATCTTTCATCTTGCCTATTACTTTTTTTATTTGTATTATCGTGCAGTGGATGGTTTTGCGGATAATCACTCAAGTCATACTCATCTTTCATTTCAGCCATGTCTTTGTACACATCTTCTGTTTTGATTTCTACCAGCAAGCTGTCAGTGTCTGTGTATAATAAAGTACATTTATCTCCGTACCTTTTCTTTAGAGTATTATAGTACCAGTCATACATCATGTACTTTGATAAATCCAATACTGACATTCCAACATAGATTGGTTTGTTTAATTTTAATATCGTTTTGTTTACATGCATTGCTGACAATTCATCTGAAAATTTTATACGCCTGTTAAAGTTGGATTTGGCTAGTATTTTTCTTATATTTTCATTTTCGGAGCCGTCAGTTCTAACTAGTTTTATATCAGTCCGCTTGCGTAGATTTTCCATTGTCTTGCCAAACACAGAGTTGTTCATAAGTTTATAAAAATCTTTTTCAAATTGTGATTTAGCTTTTTTCCTAAGTTCTGTGTTTAGGTTTATGTATGATTCCATCCATGGTTTTTCATCGAATTCTAATACTTTGTGTACTTTCTTTAGTTTCATACCCAAAGATAAATACAGTCCAGGGTTTTGTGATGTATCACATATTTTTCTTTGTCCATAAGATTTCGGACTAGTTGTTCTGTATTTATCATGCTATTATTTTCCAACAGATCTGTCTGGTATTTAGAAAACCATTCTTTTTTTACTTTTAATCTTTCAGCGGCAAGTGAATAGTCATTGTGAGCTTCATGAAGTTCTTTAGGATATTCCAAATCAGCTTCTACAAAATATCCTTTTCCTTCTTTTGGCTCTGGCAAGGTTTCTGATTCCCTCCACTTAAAGCCAGAATATGGAAGTGGCTGATTCATTGCCCACCCATAAAGATTATTTGCATCCAGATACATTAAGTAGCTGTTTTCCTTGACAGGGTTATAATCAGCTACATATGGATTGTTTGCTTTGGCATATCTTTTTGATACCATACTTATGCCACCTCGCATTCCTTTTTCTACAAACAAGTGCATGTCAATGTCTGTCAAAAGTTCTAATTCTATTTTTGAATGTTTAAGTAAAGCATCCCAAGATAATCCAGGTGCTGTGTAGTAATGCAAGGGATCG
Source organism: Cyrtodaria siliqua (assembly GCA_037043455.1). NCBI lineage: Eukaryota > Metazoa > Mollusca > Bivalvia > Adapedonta > Hiatellidae > Cyrtodaria > Cyrtodaria siliqua. Next base: position 47,248 of record JAWPHD010010111.1, on the reverse strand, counting down.
AGTTTATATGCATTCATGCATGTTTTTCTGAAAGTTTGAAATACATCTGCTAACAGAATTACATCAGTTTTTAGATATAAATCATGACAGTCTCCAAGAGTTTCACAGTTAAACTCTTTCCATACTTTCTGCGCGTGGTCATAATCGTTTTGGGTAATACCCTTGTCTACAAGTTTACTGTAAAATGCTTCTATGGGTGGTAATTGCGTTTCCTTAAATCTATCCATGCTATCAAAATATTCATAAGGATAAACACCTTTTGTTATCCAAACTGATTTTTGGTAATTTTGAAATCAGATTTGTCAGTTGCATCAACAAGTTTTTCTAAAGAAGAAGCCATAAATTGGAAACTGTCTAAAAATTTAAGCTGGCCGACACTAAATGATATGTATTTTTCAGCATTACTTGGAATGCATGTTATATTACCTTTCATTTTATGTATTGTTTGCATAATCAAATGACTATCATATCCTTTGAGGTTGTGAAATATGACAGGAATTGAAGTTTTGCCAGGTTTTATTTTTAGTTTTAAGTTGCAGTTTTTATGTTCTGCACCTCTGTATTCTCCAGTAAAATGGCAGTGGTCTCTTACTTTACAGTTTTTACCAGATTTTCTGCCTATTTCATTCTCGCATATCCAACATTGTGTAGCTTTTTCAGAATCTGCTTCATTTTGTTGAGTCATTATTAATGGTTTTGGGTGAGCAAATATATTATTAATGTTGCTCACCTCACATTCTAGGCGATTTACAAACACTTCAACAGCATCATCACCTCTGTAACCAACATAATCATTAGCTTTGTTGTCATATCTGACAAGCTTTGTTGTCATATCTGACAACTTGGATACCAAATCCACAAGCTTCGTGTACATTTTGAATTTCTGATTTCTTTCCAAATTTGATTGAATGTGGTTTACTTATACTCTCAAAATCAGCATATATTGCATAAGGCACAGGCATCTGATTTTGATGATTTTTAAATTTTATGTGATTTTTACCTTCTTGCGGCATTTCTATTCTGCAAGAATTTTTGTTGATATTCTCACAGTCTTCTTTGTGTTTGGCAAGTAGTCCTTTCCCAGAATAGCCGTGAAAGTAAGTTTGGCCATGGTGTTAGTTTTGGTCATAAAGTAGTCTATTCAGATTTTTAATCCAGCAATAGTGATATTTTGTTATTTTTGTTGGTTCATCAGGGTCATAGTTGTCATCTATGATTCCTTCTTCATTATTTTGATCATCTTCATTCTCTGATTCTGTTTCAACCTCAGTGTCTTCAGATATTAAGAGCAGATTAATTCGCTCAATATCTTTTGGTTGTTCTGATATTCTATATGTCACAACAGTTACCTTTTTATTTTTTCCTGTTGTGAAATATCCGCGAACGTTGATAGCGAGGTTGTTTTGTTTTTCTGCTTTGGAAATTTGAGAAATTGGAGTGGGAAAGTCAATACTATCCATATTCAACTTACCGATGTGCTTTTTATAACTAGATATCTTATTTGGATTATTTTTATCAGGCCACAAAGCAGACGCCAATGCCACTTCCAAGCACTTATTATCTTCATTCTTTACATTGACTATTGCTTTCTTGTCAGCTAATGCTTTAGGTAGAGGAATATATGAAGAACCTTTTAACGGCTCATACTTTGCAATATTTAAGTAAAGCTTAACACAGTGATCAATCTCCAATCTGATGCTGTGTGTGTAAATCTTTCAAGGCTCTCTTGTATATTTGCAGATGATTTATCGTAAAACTCATTTATTTTTTCAGAGGTTAAAATTGCATTTTGTTCGCTGTGTAATACTGCTGTGGTGTATTTTTTGGTAGCACCATCATCTTTGAATAAATTTACAGTGAGACCTAATTGAAACTTTAATCCATTCATCTTTATCTCTTTGCTTATTTGTTTTGCGATAATGGATTTCTTATCACGAAATAGTTTTTGAGGGTCTTTGTATTTCTCGGCAGATATCTCGTATGCTTTGAAATAGCCACATATTGGATTGTCAACCAGTTTTAATTTTTTATCTTGAAAAACATGTTTTAGTTCATTTATAACATTTTCTTGTAATTTGGCATATTTCTGCTTTTGTTCATTTATAATATTTTCTTGTAATTTATCATATTTCTGCTTTTCTCGTTTACGTTGTTTTTTAGCAAGTCGTCTCTTGAGTAAATTTTCTAATGTTTGAGATTTAACCTCTTTTGGAGTTTCCTTTGAAACTTCTTTAAGAGCATCTAGCCCCTTTCTAAGCTGATCATTATTAATTACTCCTTCCCGGTGTAATTGTAAAATGTAGTGAACGTCTTCGGTACTCATTTTTGTAATATATATCATATTATTTTTCTTTTCTTAATATAAAAAAATATTTATTATAACAAGAAAAAGAAAATGGAAAACACTGAGAAAATTAAAAACATTTGCCAATTTCTCAAAGTTGGAGATCACGAACCTTGTAAAAATAAACCAACAAAAGATTCAAACTACTGCAGTTTACATAAATTCAGATTAAAGCAAAGTAATGTTTTACCGTGTCTAAAATGTGAAAAAGGTACAAGTGCAAAATATCAAATTTGTGTTGGTTGTGGTGCTCATATAGTTAGATTAAAACATAGATACTGGAAAGTAGTAAAGCCATACATTGTTGAATGTATTAGACTGAGACATATAGAAATTTGATTTTCTAGTAAAAAAATCATATTTTATTATATTCGTTGATTTTGGTGTAATTTTGATAACAAATCAACAAATTTGTTTTGTATTAAAAAAACATTTTATATTTTTAGAGTGTAATTTTGATAACTATAAAAAAAAATTAAACTTGCAATCTTCACTACCCCTATTTTAAAAAAGTTTTAAAAATCAAGCATTATCTATGTATTTTGGGTCGTTCTGCTGTAATTTGAGGTAAAAAAAAAAATACCGCAGAAACCCCAAAATACATATATATCTTGTTGATAATACGCATCAAATATTAGTGTTGAATGCTTGTTACATGTCGGTATACCCTGCTTATGTTCGCAACGGCCGAATATGCAAAAGGAACGACAACTCTGGTTATTGATTGGAATTTGGAATCGTGCAGGATGGGAGATGACGTTTGCCAAGGCTGTGAACTTATTTAGACATAGATTAGTATTTATAACATTATGTTTAAATAATATCCGACAGGTATTAAATGTATAATGACAGTTTTGAAACGAAAGTGTTTATTTCGATTCTTCTGTCATAGCCTAACAGAAGTACGACACTGTATGTGCTATTGCTTTAAAATGAAAGTTGATTCCAGCTTATTATTTTGTCATTTCTGTATCGAACACAAGTCGACAACAAGTCGTCAATATTGTGCCAATATTACAATATTGTATTAAAGGAAAGTGTGGATGTCAATCGTTGGGTCATAGCCTAACATAATTCTTTCCAAGTTAGCGGTACAGTGTTACAATTGGAAATCACGGTATTTAAATGCTTTCTCGAAACCAATTGTTAATACGCATCATAATATGTTATTGAATGTGTGTGTGTATGGGCATATCAATTTCTTTGACATCATTCATCCAGGATGTTTTGGTCTTGTCGTATTATCGTTATATACACATTTAGATGACTAATATAATTATTCGAATAAAAAGTAAATAAAATAACGTTGTATATGCATTTGTAAATTACTAAATGTGTTTGTTTTATCATTGATAAAGCGGCCGGGACATGCTGGATGGTGGATGACCTTGCCAAGGCGGTGATATAACTTAGCTTCAGTCCTAGTAAAATATTATAGTAACACTTTTGTTTAAATAATGTACGAGAGGTAGGTATAATATTTGAGTAAGAACTTGAGGTGCTTATTTCCATATGTCTGGAATAGCCTAACATAAGTATGGCATTATATAGGGTGGCACTGCAAGCGCAAGGCTATTGTGTCAGAATGTTGCAATAGTGTCAAACGAAAGTGTTGATGTCGATTTCTGGGACATAGCCTAACATTATTCTAAAACAAATCATTAAAAAGAAAAAAAAAAAAAAATCGGTATTTAATTGTTACACATATATATATATATATAATGTTCTGTTATTGCATATTAAATTTGGTAAGCTTATTGAAGCTCACGACATTATTAAGGATTCATAGGGGGGAAAGAAAAAAATTAAAATAATAAATAACAAAAATAAAAATAAAAAATAAAAAATAAATAAATAAATAATAAAAAAAAATTAATATAACTATATATAAACCTTATCAAATATATAAACCTATCTTGTCTTACTGGAGTAGCATCATTACACCATTTGCCACTGGTTTCACGCCAAAAAGGGTATCGAAAAGTCCGTATGCTCGGGGGAGAGTGACAAAAGAAGTGCAAGATAGAGTGGATCTGAAGATAATGGTTCTAACGGCACTCCAGCACTTTTGACCAAGCAACATTGATCCCGTGGCATAACTGGGAACAGTGGACATAAAATCTGCATTTAAACGATTGCAACTCAATTTCATAGCTTTTGAGTTGTTGAGTTATAAAATATTTTATAGTTTTAATCAATATCATAGTGAGAAAATTCACTTTGGAGAAATACGCACTTTCTACAGTGGGTGTCGGCAACTGGCCTAGAATTAAAGTGAATTGAATTGAATTGGGTTTTAAGGCGCACCAACACATGAAAGGTTATATGGCGCCTAACAGGAATGAATTAAAGTGGACCATATTCTTAGTGTGTGTAAAGTGGTGCGCTTTTTGTTGTCGCAGTTATAACAAACCGGTATAAATTGACACTTTTTACACTTGGAGTATGCAAATGCATGAATGTTGGTAAATGAATATACTAACTTACACCAGGAGTCTGAAAATGGCTGAAAACGGTATATACTACCCGTTATGTTATTTTATGTATGTCGATGAGCATGTCGTCAGTCCTTAGATATCTCCGGCCTAGTGTTTATTTCAAAGTATATTGACAATAGGTTCTGATACAACTGCATGTGCTTTATTATTGACAACTGGCGGCGTGTTGATTGCAGGTCTATGCTATTGTTCTTTTGTCAATTTGTAATAGATATATGTCACAGTTTGTTTGCTTATTACAGATATTTTTACTTACTGCTGTGTCTGCTGCTGTTATAACAGTATAATGTCCTTAATTGTTCGTCTAGCAGTCAGCTTTACACATTTAATCTGTTTGCGTACACTGATCTTTTCATTCAGTGGCAGTTGTTTTTATACAGAGTGGTGGCTGATGCTGTTTTAATTATAATTAGATCTCTGTGTTATAGGTTATTTTACGCCATACCTTGCACTTCAGTTTGTGTCACCATCACGATGTCGAAAGGCTAATCAACAATGTTCCTATGTCGAATAACTGGGTATTGGACACGTACCATAGAGACCTTCAGTAGTTGGTATCATATGTTAAGCTCTCCGTTTACAATTTGCTAGTATAAATGATAGCCATGAACAAACATTTAGACCTGGTTTATGAACTAAGTTAATTGCAGACCAGACTCGTACTATGAAAGCCAAAGTGACTATGTCGCACGGAACTGTATACATTTGGGCTCCTACCGTTTTTGATCGAAGAGTTTATGGACATTTAGTTTTCTATTGTGAATGTCAAAGTAGGCCTATAACACTTATTTTGTGTTGAATTTGGAAATATATATTGAACTGCTTAATTTCTTGCCAATGAGTGTATATAGTGGCATTTCATTGTTCAGGAACAAGGAAGTAGATGATGCTTTGTTGCCTGGTACTTTGTATTTCTATTAAGGATGATACATAGTGGGGCCTGCCCTCACATTATTTTAACTTGGCGCTTTTAAATTAATCCTAACGAAGCAAAAGTGGATGTTTTTTATGTTAAATATTGAAATCTTATAAAAGTTCATTTGTTTGTTGTTTTAAGACAATGCTGTATTGGGATGATGTACACTTATCAAGGCAAGCCTTGTTTGTGAATGGTTTATTTTATATTCACCCTATTTGGGTTATATTAGCTCTCCGTAGCTATTTTATCGCAACAAACTGTTGTTGAGCCGTTTTGTAACTTTTATATATTATTTATAAATTATGACCTGACACAATCGCTTCATTGGTTGAAGTATGTCTGTTATACCTCTTTGGAGGTTTTTGTTTGTGCTTTTTGTAGCTTTTTGTACATAACATGACACAATCGCTTCATTGGTTGAAGTATATCTGTTGTATCTCTTTGGAGTTTTTTTGGTTGATTTTTAAAGTTTTTTGATTATGTTTATGTATATGACATAACACAATCGCTTCATTGGTTGAAGTACGTCTGTCATACCTCTTTGGAGGTTTTTATTATCTAAGCTGTGTTCCGCTTCCCCCATGTTTGGCGGCGCCACGCGGCGTGTGGCATGACACAATCGCTTCATTGGTTTAAGTATGTCTGTTATACCTCTTTGGAGGTTTTTTGGTTGATTTTTTGATTTCCCCATGTTTGGCGGTGCCACGCGGCGTGTGGCAGACATAATCGCTTCATTGGTTGAAGTACGTCTGTCATACCTCTTTGGAGGTTTTTTTATTATCTAAGCTGTGTTTCGCTTCCCCCATGTTTGGCGGTGCCACGCGACATGTGGCATGCACATGCCGAGTGGCATGTGGCGGTATTTCGCGGACACAGCATAGTGTAGTTAAAATATTTTAAGAACTTTGTTATTTTCTATGCAAGAAGATTTTAATTTTAAGACTTGTCTTTGTGAACATCTGTTCCCAGGGTTTACACTTTTAAACTTAGGTTTGACTATGAACATTGGATTTGTTCCAATTTGATTAACTACACATTTTTTTTTACACAATATATTGTTGAAGCCATGGCCAGCTTTTTCCAATAAATATAAACTAGTAACATTTTGTTTTATTTGTAACCCATCTTAAATAATGGGATTTGTTCTACTGGGGAACAAATACTAATTATTTCAGGGGGTGGAAATCAGAGGTTATTATGAACGTGTAATTCTAACGCGAACACCTCTTTGCAGTGAGCGCCAATTGGTCAGTATCGATCTGTTTTTGTGTTCTAAAAATCGGTATTTAATTGTTATCTCCAAACTAACCCACCCACCCTCCCCTGTGTTTGTCGTTGTGGTATCGATGCATGAGGAGATGAGATGCCTCGTGGTCTGTCGTCGTCGTCATGGCTTTTTGAACATCTGTTTCCAGGGTTTACACTGTACAGTATTCTAAGAACTTTGTTATTTTCTATGCAAGAAGTTTTTAATTTTAAGACTTGTCTTTGTGAACATCTGTTCCCAGGGTTTACACTTTTAAACTTAGGTTGGACTATGAACATTGGATTTACCTGAAATGTTCCAATTTGATTAACTACACATTTTATTTTACACTATATATTGTTGAAGCCATGGCCAGCTTATTCCAATACATATAAACTAGTAATATTTTGTTTTATTTGTAACTCATCTTAAATAATTATCTGAATTACTAATTGAAATACCGTCGCTTGACTGCGTTGAGTCGGACGTTTTATAGCAGGATTTATCAACAGTCGATATGGTCAATAAACTTTCAATATTACAAAGATCACGAGATTCATTAGATAAATATTCATGGGCGTATGACTTTAAAACAGAGAATGTATTACAATTACTTACAGATGCAGAATAGAAAACAAGCTCGTCACACAGACAGTACATATTATCACAGTCAGAGCAAATACAATTTAAAACGTCAAACTTGTTCTCACATTTTTAAGAGAATTAGCATCTGTCATTGAATTCCTACATTTCTTACTTTAAAAACAATTGCGGTCAAAAAGTATGACTGGTCATCAATCGAAGTTTTACGTTTATTTAAAAAATGACATTTTGCAACGGTTGATATTTCCAACCTCAACTCACAAAATAAAATTGGCTAAACGCTAGTGGAAGCAGAAAATGACAGATTCTGTCCAGACATTAACAGAAAGTAAGCTGTATGCATGATACAGTTTGTCAGACAAAGACTAGATTATTGCATCATTGTTACCGATGTATAGAATATTACAGTTTAATTGATCTCATTCTTACTTTTAACTATATTCTGAGTTACAAAAGAAACTGGACGCTTTGTAAATGTTACTTTACACCCTATCCTCTTTATCAAGCGACAGAGCCCCGTGTGGTTCCCGGGGGCTCCGTTTGGTCACGGGGCAAAGAATAGGGTCACTGCAGATCCCTTTGGAGGGGTAGGCAGAGGGGTAGAATCCCCCCAAATGCATGTTCATTTTATCATTTTTTGTCATGTTCATTAAAGGTCTTCATCATGATCCCTGCATTGTTTCAGGTGCCATCTCGCTCACATCAAAAGAGCAGTGGCAGAAAAACAATAAACGTGGCTCCAGCGTAAATGGAGTTTCTACGATAGAATTTGCAGCAACTCTGCAGTTCAGGGTGAGAAGGTTCTAGGCCCATTCTCCATATTTTATCTCGATGTACATGGAGGATGAGCCTGGCATGTTCATGCCTGTTAGGCGCCATATAACCTTCCATGTGTTGGTGTGCCTTAAAACCCAATTCAATCAATTAATCAAGCGACAGTCCCTTAATGACTCGACCTATTGAAAAACAAATGACAACATGCTTTTGGCAATGGAATGATAACAACTTTAATTCCAAACATGGCATATTCATTTTGGAATTCGTCAATTTAATTTTGACCTTTACACAATTAAATCTAAACAAAACTCAGTGTCCACTTTCTTTTGCAACAGAGTATATATAGTTTCAACTTCCTTAGCATACCTGTATTACAGCTTTTTCATTGGATAAAACGCTACAAGTCACGTCGTTTGGAGAATTAATTTTTTCACGTGATTGTCATGACTTTATTTGTTTAATTGTTTAACCTTACAATATGTTGGACATGTTGGAATTATGTTGTATATGTTGGACATGTTGGAATTATGAGGATTTACATTAATTTGATGATATGTATATACTTGCATACTTTGTCGAATGCAGCAACATGTTTACATAAATTCCTAGAGACAGTAGTCGATGTGTGCGTGATAGGCAAAGTTTACAAGGGGAATAAACTCCATACAAGATCATTTTAATTATTTTATGCCTATAATATCCGCCCTAAACATGTTTACCGAGAAACCGGATATGGATTTTAAATAACCAGACGTGGCTTTAGTTTACATTGTTAATTTCCAGATATAACGTTTATATTACAAGTAGACACGCTTATCTTTATGCGCAGTATGATGTTTGATGCAGTATGATGTTTGATGCAGTATGATATTTGATGTAGTATGATTGAGTAGTTAGTTTTTTTATCTATCAAGGTTAATAAACCTGATCACCTATTTAAATCTATGGCATGATATAGTTTCACTCACTGTCTTTTCCGGTGTAAAAACATATTGAGGTTAATGCAAAATGAAATTAAGGTTTTATGGAATGAAATAAAAGTATTATATACTTCCATTCACTGTATTTTCCGGTGTGAATTAAGAAATAAAATATTTCCAGCGGGTTTATATTGCGCGAGATCAATACCTCGTAGTCCGGTGTTATGTTATGTCTTGTTAATGTAGGACTATAAAAAACTAAGAACGAACAACGTGTTCTAACTAATAATCTGTAATTACGATGTTATTCATGGTAATGTAAATAGGGAACTGACCAGCAGTAGTCAGTGTTCCAGACTTGAGTGCGTGGTAAGAGAGTATCTGTTATAATACGACATTGATAATACAACAGGCGGAACTTGAAGACCATCGATACCAAGGGCCGCAGGCCCGCGGTTTCGATGTGTTTCAAGTCCCAAATGACGTGACGTCAGAGGTCTTGATAGCATTTTTAATCTCCTCAATAACCAGTCAGCATTGAGTAAACCATGCTAGATTAATTATTTAGGTTAATGCAAACCCCTCAAACGAGCAGATGTGTGCAGTCATTTTTATAGATAAATAATACTGACTTTAATATCTGTTATAGTCAATGGTTATTGGAGGACACACTAGTCGTAGGTACTTATTGAGTAAATTTCACGGTGCATTTTTCTACATGCACACCGGCATGTTTTTCTACATGCACACCGGCATGTCCCTTTCTTTCAAGATATAAACAGAGAGGTATGATGTGATTTGAGCTTACAGTTAACAACTTAATTTTGTTGAAAACAGACTCGCAGGATCTATGATTCTGTAATAATCCTGTTGCTCGTGATATTATCTTCGATTAGGTTGTATTCGTTTCAATTTATTCATACAGATGTTTACGTTGTGGCTGGATGCAAATAACGTTTCTTTTTATCCTTCTTTGCTCCGCCATTTTTGACTCTCGTCAGAGCGACTTTTTCTTTCAATTTTATTAACATAAGCTTTATTTCGTCTCTTCCTTTGTTTATATCCTGTGAGATTCCTTTTCTACTTAAAATATAACTATAAATAATCGTTCTCGTAAGTTATTTAATTAGTATTGCCGAAATGTGGAGTGACGTCATAGTTTCCCACGAAGTTGTTATTTTCCCACGCTGGTAAGTTCTGCACTAAATAACCTGATCGGGCTCATCTTGCGTAGTTTATGAGTGACGTCATCAATATCGGGGTCGTTCTGCAATAAACATTGGCAACTTCATATTCTTTGATTTTATTGAACAATGAGTGGGTTGTTCTAACTTTAATTGTACGAGTAATGCCTTTGGATACTTTTCAATTGAATATTTGTACAGTAGATCTAATGATGTATAAATAAAACTTATAAAAAAAAAAAAAGTAAAAAAAAAAAAAAAAAAAAAAAAAATATTAATAATAATATTCGATAAATTAGAAAATCATAATATATCGATCAATAAATAATAATAATAATAAAAAAAAAGGTATTTATATCCAGTAAAAGTTGCATATCAATAAAAAAAAAATAAAAAAAATAAATAAATAAATAATAAAAAAAAATAAAATTGGAGTATTGTTAGAAGATATGTATATTTTCCTTTTTGCTACGGTTTATACCTTGTGCGTTTGTTTTGTTTTCATAATCTCACTGCAAAATGCTTCGAGAAAAGCGAGCCAGTTACAATATGTTGATATTACTATTTAGGAGTTTATTTTCATTTGTACTCCATTTTACTCATTTGTGCTCGGTTTATACATTGTACGTCGATTTTGTTTTCCTAATCACACTGGATAATGCGTCGTGGAAAGCGAGCCAGTTCGATGGTTATATCTCTGCCGGTAACGTGGTTGATGATCCCACCTGAAAAAGTCAACGGTTGCCTCCCAGCAGATCCAAAGGGTGTGCGTTCAGCTAGTCAGCGAAGTCACAGATCGTTGAGTGGCTCGATTGGTTGCAGAAAAGGCCGTACACAAGACGTTAGTCAGCTAGAGGAGCACTGCCTCCGGGAAACAGGACTCGTTTTTATAAACTTTATAATGCTGTTGTCGTAGATAATGCAAAAATCACCAAACATTATCATATTATCATTTTTCCACCAGGCGTCTGCAAATGCAAATTGCAAGTTCATTGTAGATGTGGGTGGGTGATGTATGGCTGTAGATTGTTACTGCAAACAGTTCACACTAGGAAATTGAAAATTGTATCAAAGTAAACAATATCCTGTTTGTAATGACAGTAGTTAGACTACATTTTCAACTCAGTGAATCAATTTGCAAAAACAATGAAAACAATAATAATAATTATTATTGAGTCATTCGAGAGGCAATTAAAACTGTAATATAACAGTGCGTCACATTAGAAAAGTATGATTATTCGACTCAAGGCAGAATATTATTATGTTGTCATTATGCGGATGATGTCCATATCTACTGCAAATATTATTTAAGAACTATTATGAAAATCATTTATATAAGAATAATTTGTTGAACACCATCTAGTTGATGTAGAAATGTTGATCAAGCCATAATGTAAGCCTGTTGTTATCATCATCGTTGTTGTTCACTATGTTTTCAGCTTCTGCTGCTATTATTTAACTCCTAGGCTGTTGGTGAAATCGTGTTTGAAGATGCTTACCATGTCATTGGAGCGTTAAGGCAATATGTTTTCTTACTGTGGCTAAGTATATCTCAACATTTTGTTGATCTCAGCTAATTTTACCTTGCTGCTGTTGGTGCTAATAAAAGTTGTTGGTCTGACAATGGAGACAATGCATATTCATGACCCAGAGCGGTAGGTAACGTCATACTGTCTGGGCGTGCGTCTATGATAGTGCGGAAGCATTGTGTTGGATATGGCATTATTTTCATTTGAATTAATACTGTTTAACAGTTTAAAATCAATTCATGCCTCCATTGCCTTTCTTCTAAATTGACTGTTTATAAAACATCCAATGCTTTTCGTCTACCGATCAGCTTTACATTTATTCAGTTTGCGTACAATGATGTTTTCATTACAGTTGTTTATATACGGATGCTGATGATGTTGCTGCTTAATTATGATTGGATCTCTATCACTTCTTTCAAGATTTATTTTGTTTCATTCTCTCGAACATTTTGCCTTATATTTCAGTTTGTGTAACCATCCAATTCACTTAAGACCGGTCAAAAGTTCCTATGTCTGTATCGGATGAAGTGTGTGGAACAAGTCATAGAGTCCTCCAGTGTTGGTATTGTATGTAAAGTTCCACTTTTTACCTGTTATACAAGATAAGCCTACGCCACCCATCAGCTTTTCAACACATGGTGCATTTCGAAACTTTTTCGTGTTGAGTTTGGGAAATATATCCCTACAGTTCTTTAATACTTTCATATTTAATACATGGACAGTGCCTTATCAGTGATGTACATATTCAAGACCTTGAAAAGAGTTACATACTTTTCATAATGCCTTATTTTAAGGCTATTCTATTTGACCATTGGTTTAGTTTAAGGCTATTCTTTTTGATCGATGAGATTTTATTTATCCTGCAACGGGATGATGTTTTATTTATCCTGCACCAGGTAGTTTTGCCAGCGGTTCTTTGCAGTTTAGTTAGCTGTTCTTTTCCGCTTGTCCCTATTCATTACATAGCAATTTAAACCAGTTCTGTGCATGGTTGCCAAATTATACAACCACTTCTATCTATGCCGTGTTTTATTCAAAATAAACTTCTCTGCAGGGTTCCACACTGCAATGTGTGTGTGTAGGTCTGGGGCTTATAGTCAATAGTCATAGACATATACACAACAGGGCGTCCAAACGGTATATGCACAATAAAACCTGGGCAGGTTGCAAATGGTATTTTATTAACACTTCATCCAATTCAACAACCTTCTCTTAGATTGTCATACAGGAAGGTGATAAATGAGGTCAATGTCATTCCAATAGTCAGCATCAAATCCCGATGACATCACCGTTATGTATTAGTTAAAAAGAGTTTACATAATGTTGTGGCTAACCTTTTAAATGTGGTATAATTTCCGGGTTTGAAATTACCTGTACAGAAACTACTCCATAGGACAAGTAACTTACACCATTTACTGGTCCCCAGTCAAATTTACTTGTTCCCGTACTTCATGTTAAAGTGATACAATCATGAAAGTGACCTTACATTCCCTCAGTTGCATTCCACCAATGACAACAAGATGGTTTTTGTTTGTCATTTACAATGTGCTTGCAAATGTATTGACATTTATTCAGCCACAAGTTTTAAAGATGTACAATTCTTTTCTTGTTAAAAAATTTAGTTGTCCGTAGGACAGGTAACCTGGGACAATTAATTTGTCCTCAGTCGAATCTACATGGCAGAGGACAAGGGGACAACTGTTAATGTCGAACCATGAATTTACTTGAAAAGTATACATGTTCTTCGTCTATTGTTGTCGGAGTGTTTGGATGTATTAGCTTTCAGATCGTTATAGATCGTTATGCAAATACTTGGTATTTCTAGTGTGGCTGCTAAAAGAGTGGAGCAATGACATCAATTGAGAGTTACTATATATGACTTGTACACAGGCATGTACCGATTGATTGACTAACTGTTCATCAATTACTTAGGCCTCTGATGATCATGATTGATACACAAGCCTAAGAACCGATCGTAGGTTAAAGGTAAAAATGCAGTTAAAGTCCTTTTCACAATAGACATAAACTTGATTATCAAGGAGGCAAAAGGTAATACAATTTGGTAATTGTGCATATTATATACAGACAAATGTATATCAGTTGTTTGCTGACTGAAATGAAATAACAGTGGCACACGAAACAGGAGGAAAGGATATATGCTTCATCAGAAATCATTCAATGTTCAAGGTCTGAAATAGAGTAACATGTACATGTTACACTTCATATTATTTATATTTCTGCTGCTAATTTATGACAACTTCGAAACGTTTAACAGTCAATTTGTGTTTGACGCCACACATTAAAGGTTACAATCTTCCTCTAGCCTTTACATACTGGATATTCTTCTGACATTTATTTATTTTGTCAATGCTGATGCATCAACTCATGTGATCATGGGGAACTGATTTAGAGAAATACCCATTAAAGGTTCTTAGAAAGCATGTTAAGCTTCTGACCGAGTTTTTGGGGTCAATTTACATAATGTGGTTTAAAAAATATGTTTATGTGTTGTTATTACAGTGCTCTCCAATAATACTGACTATAATATCTGTTATAGTCAATGGTTATTGGAGGACACAATAGCCGTAGGTACTTACTGAGATTGAGTAAATTTCACGGTGCATTTTTCTACATGCACACCGGCATGTTTTTCTACATTCACACCGGCATGTCCCTTTCTTTCAAGGTTATAATAGCCTAAATGAGTCTCCATTGCCCTTCCATAGTAAAGTTAGAATGTTGACAACCTGTTAAAAACTCAAACCTCGTTAGAATGCTGGGAAACTTACTTTATCATGCAAATAAACATGTCTGCTATTAAACATCAACAAGGAAATAGGGGGTTTAATACCTTCTAAGAAACATTTCTTCAGTTGTATACTAACACTGGGTCAAAGGTCAACACTATTTTTACCCCTTGCAATTTCATACCCTGTCTACTTTCACTTCTCAAATTTATATCAAAAACTGTCAAAAACATGATGAGCTGCATTTTCAAATATCAACAACATGTCCAGAATACAGTTACAGCCAAAAAAATAACAGGAAACTGCACTAAAAAAATGTTTTTAAAGAAAAAAAGATTAGCACTCTTTAATACAGAACTACTTTCGACTGCACCAGGCGAGCACATCCTGTTGATTTAGTGTAATTAGACCTCAAGATATAAACAGAGAGGTATGATGTGATTTGAGCTTACAGTTAAAAACTTAATTTCCCTCCCTCCCAACCCACAGGATCATTGATTTAAATCGACACTAGTGTCATCACATTGTATAAGCACAAGTTCATTTAAGACATTTCGCTATTTGTCAATTCTATTCAAAAGATAGTTTTTTATGTTGCAATTAATATCATGTTGCAGTGATTTATGTTGCAAGATCATGTTGCAGTGTTTTATGTTGCAAGATCGTGTTGCAGTGTTTTATGTTGCAAGATCATGTTGCTTTCTCTGAATTATATATTTCAGTTGATGTCTTCATCTGGATCCACTTACCTAGTCAACAATTACTGGCGTGGCATAGACATTACGTGCACTTATATACTTGCTGGAACTTTTGGTCTACAACTAGTTGCTGTGTTATATGTAGTGTTTAATTATCGGCGGGCAGCCAAGGTGTGAAAGGAAGGACATATACGTTTCAGTTTAGCTTTATTCAGCTCCTGTATACCCAGAGACTGAATTGTAATCTAAACATAAATTATATACAAATTTGCTGTCCGTACGAATTGCTAAAAAACATTTTAAATTGATTGAATTCGGTGCACTTGTAATTATGCTTGAATATCAACCGTGCTTTCAACACTTGCTTAAATGCTTATCAGAAAAGTTGCTTTCATAATGAACATTTAATTTGGTGGACATGTATTTATGTCCTTACTATTGTAATATTCAATTTGCTTTATTGCTTAATGCTTTCTGCTGTAAGAGCTTGCCATAATGGTCTTTTGTGCTTACCGGCAGCCCAATTGTTAAACATTCAATCCATGCCACGCCCAATATTTGCCAAATCTATTAAAGTTTAAAAAATATTTTTATGTGTTGTTATTACAGTGCTCTCCAATAATAAAATTGGTATATATAACCATTAACCTATTTATAAATGTGTGCAACTAACAATATACCCACCGAGCTAACTGAATGAGTACATGTATACCAAATAAGCATACTCAGTACATTTAAAGACGCAACGTTGTTGATATTCGATTATTTTTAGTCCGCTTTTTTTTTTATTAAAATCAATATTGTATTTTATGTCGGTACACAGGTCCCTGTGTCCCAAAGGTTAACAAATAGCGATACACATTTGCATAAGACTTGCTCTTCTTCTTTCAGTTAAAACACATTTAACATCTCTAGAAATTGAAAACATAACAAGTGTTGAGTTTTCAAATGAACTGAGTGTATATTTATGCAAACTATAAAACCAAACTCGCTTTCTTTGCTTGTTGATTTAGCGGAGAATAATTTTTATAGCGTTAAAATAACCATTTGATCCAAAACATAGCCCTTATTGATCGTCTTTGCGTAATCTAAAATTAGTTTTGATACAAACAAGTATAAAAAGTAATTTTCTTATAGATTATAAAACAAGCTATATAACTTATATAAATCACGCTCCACAGCGCAGATGGCAGCATTAAAGTGGACCCGGTGAAACCCACGTGTCCGAGCAGGCGACTACCGTACATTTTTCCGACGCCAAGACGATGAATCTAACGCGTGTTCCACTGGCGTGAAGCGAGTGAGCCACCGACTACTCTTCCCAGTTTTGATAGATTAATAGCTATCAAATGACCAAGTTTTAATCGTTTTATCAACCAACATATATTTCAGGTGACATTTCTCCTTGTTATAATGAAGTTGGTTTAAACATATTGTAAATCTCATTAT
Source organism: Cyrtodaria siliqua (assembly GCA_037043455.1). Classification (NCBI taxonomy): domain Eukaryota; kingdom Metazoa; phylum Mollusca; class Bivalvia; order Adapedonta; family Hiatellidae; genus Cyrtodaria; species Cyrtodaria siliqua. The sequence continues at coordinate 30,334 of JAWPHD010010111.1, read as the reverse complement.
TTTATCAGCATGGTATTTGTACACAATATAAGAAAAGTGATTAGAACCAAAGTAAAACACTTATGTCCTAAGTATGACGTAATTGTACTGATGACATAATAAACAGCAGTTATTCGATACGTTAACAAAATTCTAAATTTGCTTAATGTAGTAAAATTTAATACATAAATTGATAGAGTAACTAGAATAATGCTAAGCAAAGTTAAGACAATTAAAAAGCAATTAGATATACAGAAAATGGCAGCAGTTGAGTAATATAGTTATTTACTAAGAATCCTTTTTGAATTACCTCCAAATAATCCACATCCATTGTATAATGTGCTGTAGTACCTCCAAATAGTCCACATGCATTGTATAATGTGCTGTAGTACCTCCAAATAGTCCACATGCATTGTATAATGTGCTGTAGTACCTCCAAATAGTCCACATCCATTGTATAATGTGCTGTAGTACCTCCAAATAGTCCACATCCATTGTATAATGTGCTGTAGTACCTCCAAATAGTCCACATGCATTGTATAATGTGCTGCAGTACCTCCAAATAGTCCACATCCATTGTATAATGTGCTGTAGTCGTGATTTAGTATTGGTCTAACCGCAAGTTTTATACTGATTGACGGTCTAGATGTTGAGTAGCAGCGGCTGTGTGGTTGTATCACATGTGGTTACGACATTACTGGTGATTACTTTACGTACGTATATGCAAACTTATGAAGTAGCTTATACACACGATACATAGAGAATAATAAATGGGTATTTTCATATCACACCCTACATCAGGCCTGAGACGCCATATCAGCCCGAAAGCTTTAGCTCGATGGCTGATACGGGTCGAGGGCCTGATATAGGATGTGATATGAAAATATACATTTTTTATTTTATTTATCCTATACTTGAGCTTTGCCGAAATTTCAACTTCAGCTCACTCAGTACGCTGTATTCCAGGGAGAAAAAAGTTTAGATCTAGTCCATTCTGATGTGCTCATGTCTGTCGCGTAAGTGGTACACAACATTTATTTTGTCCGAAATCTTATTGAAAATAAATTCCATTGAATTTGAAATATCCTAATCAAGGTGAATTGTCATAAGTCCACGGATAATTATTCTATAGCCAATAATCTGCCGCGAAAACAGGATGGAAGTAACTAATGAAACGCAGAAGACAATCGTAATTAATCGGTTATTTCCGTAACACTCCGGTAAAAGGATCGAGATGAACATTCGGTTATTTACATGATATGACATTTTTTCACCCTACGTGTGATAAAAATGTATTGCCCGGCAAGGAAATCCTGATTGATATGACTAGCTAGGTCTATGTTGTATCGTATATTCAAAAACAACATATTTGTAGGGAAGTATATGATAAATACTAATATAACTCACATATTATCACACCAGAATAATCTTTCAGATTTTCTATTTAATTTGTTAAACTAATTCGATAGAATATCAATAAGCATTATTTGATAGTGACTTCTGCTTAAAATTCACTGTTATGTATACACTTGTGGGTCAATTTACCACACCCACTTTCGATTGTTTTTAAAAAGTTTGAGTAGACTTGCGTAATATGTGTAAACATCATAGACGCGTGTAATACACAAACATGATGATATGAATATATTATATGTACGAATTGGGGAAGCTGATGATGGATTCATGAATATTTTACAGGTTTTGTTTTTATAAACCCTACTGGTTTACAAATCATTAAATGTCCAAACACCAGAAAACATTACCTATCAATAAATGCCTCACCATTTCGTGTGCGGGCACTACGATCTAATACAAATGAGAACTTGCATATTCCCAGATCACATACATCTTACTATGATAATTCTTTTTCTTTATATGGTCCTAAAGAATGGAACTCTCTCCCCGTCGAAATAAGACGATCATCATCTCTTCAACAATTGAAGCGCGTGCTAAGGATCACCTCATAAAATTGTAAAATTATAACTTTATTCTTGAAACTCATATAGTATCATGGAAGCCTAACTTTCACATCCTGCAAGAGTGTGTGATGTGAGATATACCCAACACTATAGAGTGTGATTTTCACAACAGTAGCAGTAGTATTGCACTAGCTTTCACATGCTGCGGGAGAGTGTTTGTTGAGATATGTTCAATGATATAGTGTGTGTTTGTCAAACCTTTAGCAGTAGTATTGCACTGGCTTTCACATTCTGCAAGAGTGTGTGAAATGAGATGTACTCGATACTATGGAGTGTGATTGTCACACAATTAGTAGTAGTATAGAGTGTGATTGCCACAACATTAGTAGTAGTATAGAGTGTGATTGCCACAACATTAGTAGTAGTATAGAGTATGAATGCCACAACATTAGTACTAGTATAGAGTGTGATTGTCACAACATTAGAAGTAGTATAGATTGTGATTGCCACAACATTAGTAGTAGTATAGAGTGTGATTGCCACAACATTAGTAGTAGTATAGAGTGTGATTGCCACAACATTGGTAGTAGTATAGAGCGTGATTGCCGCAACATTAGTAGTAGTATAGAGTGTGATTGCCGCAACATTAGTAGTAGTATAGAGTGTGATTGCCACAACATTAGTAGTAGTATAGAGTGTGATTGCCACAACATTAGTAGTAGTATAGAGTGTGATTGCCACAACATTAGTAGTAGTATAGAGTGTGATTGTCACAACATTAGTAGTAGTATAGAGTGTGATTGCCACAACATTAGTAGTAGTATAGACTGTGATTGTCACAACATTAGTAGACGTATAGAGTGTGATTGTCACAACATAAGTAGTAGTATAGAGTGTGATTGTCACAACTTAAGTAGTAGTTTAGAGTGTGATTGTCACAACATTAGTAGTACTTTAGACTGTGATTGTCACAACATTAGTAGTAGTATAGAGTGTGATTGTCACAACATTAGTAGTAGTATAGAGTGTGATTGTCACAACATTAGTAGTAGTATAGATTGTGACTGTCACAACATTAGTAGTAGTATAGAGTGTGATTGTCACAACATTAGTAGTAGTATAGACTGTGATTGCCACAACATTAGTAGTAGTATAGACTGTGATTGTCACAACATTAGTAGTAGTATAGAGTGTGATTGTCACAACATTAGTAGCAGTATAGAGTGTGATTGTCACAACATTAGTAGTAGTATAGAGTGTGATTGTCACAACATTAGTAGTAGTATAGACTGTGATTGTCACAACATTAGTAGTAGTTTAGAGTGTGATTGTCAATTAGTAGTAGTATAGTGTGTGATTGTCACAACATTAGTAGTAGTATAGACTGTGATTGTCACAACATTAGTAGTAGTTTAGAGTTTGATTGTCAATTAGTAGTAGTATAGAGTGTGATTGTCACAACATTAGTAGTAGTATAGACTGTGATTATCACAACATTAGTAGTAGTATAGACTGTGATTGTCAAACATTAGTAGTAGTATAGACTGTGATTGTCACAACATTAGTAGTAGTTTAGAGTGTGATTGTCAATTAGCAGTAGTATAGCGTGTGATTGATACAACATTAGTAGTAGTATAAAGTGTGATTGTCACAACATTAGTAGTAGTATAGAGTGTGATTGTCAATTAGTAGTAGTATAGAGAGTGATTGTCACAACATTAGTAGTAGTATGGACTGTGATTGTCACAACATTAGTAGTAATATAGACTGATTGTCACAACATAAGTAGTAGTATAGAGTGTGATTGACACAACATTAGTAGTAGTATAGAGTGTGATTGTCACAACATTAGTAGTAGTATAGAGTGTGATTGTCAACATTAGTAGTAGTATAGAGTGTGATTGTCACAACATTAGTAGTAGTATAGACTGTGATTGTCACAACATTAGTAGTAGTTTAGAGTGTGATTGTCAATTAGTAGTTGTATAGAGTGTGATTGTCACAACATTAGTAGTAGTATAGAGTGTGATTGTCACAACATTAGTGGTAGTTTAGAGCGTGATTGTCAATTAGTAGTAGTATAGACTGTGAGTGTCACAACATTAGTAGTAGTATAGAGTGTGATTGTCACAACCTTAGCAGTAGTATAGAGTGTGATTGTCACAACATTAGTAGTAGTATAGACTGTGATTGTCACAACATTAGTAGTAGTATAGAGTGTGATTGTCACAACATTAGTAGTAGTATAGAGTGTGATTGTCACAACATTAGTGGTAGTTTAGAGCCTGATTGTCAATTATTAGTAGTATAGAGTGTGATTTTCACAAAATTAGAGTATAGAGTGTGATTGTCACAACATTAGTAGTAGTATAGAGTGTGATTGTCACAACATTAGTAGTAGTATAGAGTGTGATTGTCACAACATTAGTGATATAGAGTGTGATTGTCACAACATTAGTAGTAGTATAGAGTGTGATTGTCACAACATTAGTAGTAGTATAGAGTGTGATTGCCGCAACATTAGTAGTAGTATAGTGTGATTGTCACAACATTAGTAGTAGTATAGACTGTGATTGTCACAACATTAGTAATAGTAAAGAGTGTGATTGTCACAACATTAGTAGTAGTATAGAGTATCGTTCACATTCTGCTTGAGTGTGTGATGTGAGATATACTCAGTGCTAAAATACATCGATTTCAACAACAAAAACAGTAGCATTCCACCATTTTTCACGTTCCGCCGGAGTGTGTGCGGTGATATATACTCAGTATATAGAGTGTGATTGCCACAATATAAGTAGTAGCATTCCACCATCTTTCACGTTCCACGGGAGAGAGTGCGGTGATATATACTAAGTATATAGAGTGTGATTGCCACAATATAAGTAGTAGCATTCCATCATCTTTCACGTTCCGAGGAAGTGTGTGCTGTTTGATATACTCAGTATATAGACCTGTGCTGTGATATATACTCCGTATATAGAGTGTGATCATCTTTCACGTTCCGCGGGAGTGTGTGCGGTGATATATACTATGTATATAGAGTGTGATAGTAATAACATTAGTAGTAGCATTCCACCATCTTTCACGTTCCGCGGGAGTGTGTGCGGCAATATATACTCAGTATATAAAGTGTGATTGTCACAACATTAGTAGTAGCATTCCACCATCTTTCACGTTCCGCGGGAGTGTGTGCGGAGATATATGCTCAGTATATAGAGTATGATTGCCAAAACAGTAGTATAAGCATTCTACCATCTTTCACGTTCCGCGGGAGTGTGTTCGGTGATATATACCCAGTATATAGGGTGTGATTGTCACGGCATCAGTAGTAGAATTCCACCATCTTTCACGTTCCGTAGGAGTGTGTGCGGTGATATATACTAAGTATATAGAGTGTGATTGCCACAGCAGTAGTAGTAGCATTCCACCATCTTTCAGTTCCGTGGGCGTGTGTGCTGTTTGATACACTCAGTATATAGAGTGTGATTGCCACAGCAGTAGTAGTAGCATTCCACCATCTTTCACATTCCGCGGGAGTGTGTGCTGTGAGATACAATCAGTATATAGAGTGTGATTGCCACAACATTATTAGTAGCTTTCCACCATCTGTCACGTTCCGCAGGAGTGTGTGCTGAGATATTTACTCAGTATATAGAGTGTGATTGCCACAACAGTAGTAGTAGCATTCACCATCTGTCACGTTCCGCGGGAGTGTTTGCTGTGAGATATACTCAGTATATAGTGTGTGATAGCCACAACAGTTGTAGTAGCAATCCACCATCTTTCACGTTCCGCGGGAGTGTGCCATGTGAGATATACTCAGTTTATTGAGTGTAATTGCCACAACAGTTGTCACCATCTTTCACGTTCCACGGGAGTGTGTGCGGTGATATATATTCAGTATATAGAGTTTGACTGCCACAACAGTAGACGTAGCATTCCACCATCTGTCACGTTCTGCGGGAATGTTTGCTGTGATATACACTCTGTATATAAAGTGTGATTGCCACAACAGTAGTAGTAGAATTCACCATCTGTCACGTTCCGCGGGAGTGTGTGCTGTGAGATATAATCAGTTTATAGAGTTTGATTGCCACAACAGTAGAAGTAGCATTCACCATCTGTCATGTTCCGCGGGAGTGTGTGCTGTGAGATACAATCAGTATATAGAGTGTGATTGCCACAACAGTAGTAGTAGCATTCCACTATCTTTCACTTCCGCGGGAGTGTGTGCTCTGAGATATACTCAGTATATAGAGTGTGATTGCCACAACAGTAGTAGTAGCATTACACCATCTTTCACTTCCGCGGGAGTGTGTGATGTGAGATATACTCAGTATATAGAGTTTGATTGCCACAACAGTAGTAGTAGCATTCCACCATCTTTCACATTCCGCGGGAGTGTATGTTGGGAGATATACTCAGTATATAAAGTGTGATTGTCACAACAGTAGTAGTAGCATTTCATCATCTTTCACGTTTCGCGGGGGTGTTTGGTGATATATACTTGGTATATAGAGTGTGATTGCCACAACAGAAGTAGTAGTATTCCACCATCTTTCACGTTCCGAGGGATGGTGTGCGGTGATATATACTCAGTATATGGAGTGCGATTGCCACAACATTAGTAGTAGCATTCCAACATCTGTCACGTTCCGCGGGTGTGTGTGCTGTGAGATATACTTCGTATATAGAGTGTGATTTCCACAACATTTGTAGTAGCATTCCACCATCTTTCATATTCCGCGGGCGTGTGTGCGACACTATATACCCAGTATAAAAAGTGTGATTGTCACAACATTGGTAGTAGCATTCCAGCATCTTTTACGTTCCGTGGGAGTGTTTGCGGTGATATATACTCAGTATATAGTGTGTGATTGCCACAACAATAGTAGTAGCATTCCATCATCTTTCACGTTCCGCTAGAGTGTGTGCTGTGATATAAACTCAGTATATAGAGTTTGATTGCCACAACAGTAGTAATAGCATTCCACTATCTTTTACGTTCCGTGGGAATGTGTGTGGTGCTATATACTCAGTATATAGGGTTTTATTGCCAAAACAGTAGTAGTAGCATTACACCATCTTTTACTTCCGCGGGAGTGTGTGATGTGAGATATACTCAGTATATAGAGTTTGATTACCACAACAGTAGTAGACAGTAGTAGTAGCATTCCACCATCTTTCACGTTCCGCGGGAGTGTGTGCTGTGAGATATACTCCGTATATAGAGTGTGATTGCCACAACATTTGTAGTACCATTCCGCCATCTTTCACTTCCGCGGGAGTGTGTGATGTGATATATATTCAGAATATAAAGTGTGATTGTCACAACAGTGGTAGTAGCATTCCACCATCTTTCACTTTCCGCGGGAGTGTGTGCGGTGATATATACTCAGAATATAAAGTGTGATTGCCACAACAGAAGTAGTAGTATTCCACCATCTTTCACGTTCCACGGGATGGTGTGCGGTGATATATACTCAGTATATACAGAGCGATTGCCACAACATTACTAGTAGCATTCCATCATCTTTCACGTTCCGCGGGAGTGTGAGCTGTGAGATATACTCATGAATATAGTGTGATTGCCACAACATTTGTAATCGCATTCCACCATCTTTCACGTTCCGCGGGAGTGTGTGCGATGATATATACTCCGTATATAGAGTGTGATTGTCACAACATTAGTAGTATCATTCTATCATCCTTCAAGTTCCGCGGGAGTGTGTGCGATGATATATACTCCGTATATAGAGTGTGATTGTCACAACATTAGTAGTATCATTCCACCATCCTTCAAGTTCCGCGGGAGTGTGTGCGGTGATATATACTGAGTATATAGAGTATGATTGCCACAACAGTAGAAGTAGCATTCCACCATCTTTCACGTTCCGCGGGAGTGTGTGCTGTTTGATATACTCAATTTATAGTGTTTGATTGCTACAACAGTAGTAGTAGTAGCATTCCATCATCTTTCACGTTCCGCGGGATTGTAGTCGGTGATATATACCCAGTATATAGAGTGTGATTGCCACAACAGTAGTAGTAGCATTCCACAATCTTTCACTTTCCGCGGGTGTGTGTGCGGTGATGTATATTCGGTATATAGAGTGTGATTGCCACAACTGTAGTAGTAGCATTCAACCATCTTTCAAGTCCCACGGGAGTGTGCGCGGTGATGTATATTCGGTATATAGAGTGTGATTGCCACAACAGTAGTAGTAGCAATCAACCATCTTTCCCGTTCTACGAGAGTGTGTGCGGTGATATATACCCAGTAAATAGAGTGTGATTGCCACAACAGTAGTAGTAGCATTCCACAATCTTTCACTTTCCGCGGGAGTGTGTGCGGTGATATAAACTCAGTATGTTTAGTATGATTGTCACAACATTAGTAGTAGCATTCAACCATCTTTCACGTTCCACGAGAGTGTGTGCTGTGAGATATACTCAGTATATAGTGTGTGATTGCCACAACAGTAGAAGTAGCATTCAACCATCTTTCACGTTCCACGAGAGTGTGTGCTGTGAGATATACTCAGTATATAGTGTGTGATTGCCACAACAGTAGAAGTAGCATTCAACCATCTTTCACGTTCCACGAGAGTGTGTTCTGTGAGATATACTCAGTATATAGTGCCTGATTGCCACAACAGTAGAAGTAGCATTCCGCCATCTTTCACTTTCCGCGGGAGTGTGTGCTGTGAGATATACTCAGTATATAGAGTGTGATTGCCACAACAGTAGTAGTAGCATTCCACTATCTTTCACGTTTCGCGGGAGTGTGTGCGGTGATATATACCCAGTGTATAGAATGTGATTGCCACAACATTAGTAGTAGCATTCCACTATCTTTCACGTTTCGCACCATCACCATATGATGACGGCGTGCAAGAGCACTATTACTTTTGGCTCCGAGCCCAGGGGCCCTCAGGCGGGTGGGGGTCAAAAGGTCAAATAAACTAAAAAATCAATTACCCTGTCATTTTTTCATATATTTGCACATTACTTGGTATATGTAATTGTCTATAAAAGATAAACGACATATCAAACGATTTATATATTTCGCAAACTCGAACGTCTGCCCTGGGGCCCAGGGTGGGTGGGGCGGGCAAGATTTTGAGTCATTTTTCTTTCATTTCTTTTTGTAATAATGTCTCAAATGAAACATTATGATGATGGCTCTGCACCTAGGGTCCCCCAGGGGGTCAAAAGATCAAATACACTAAAAAATCAATTACACTGTCATGTTCCATATTCTTGCACATAACTTGGTGTATGTAAACGTCTATAAAAGATTAGCAACATATTAAAGATTTTATTATTTTTATTACCGGACCGTCTGCCCGGGGGCACAATGGGGGTGGCGGGTGATGGAGGGGTGGGGGGGCGGGGGGGGAGGAGAGGGAGTTGTGTGTGGGGGGGATTTGGATTTTTTTTTTATAATTATGTCTCAAATGAAGTGACATGTGTGAATAAAATGTGGGTATTTTACGTTCTGCGTCGAATTCGTTCTAGTTTTTATTCCAAAAGGAAAGTTCTAATGTAGCCATGTACCATTCGTTTAACAGCCGCATAGTATATATACAATATATAGCGAAAATTACCGAGTTGCGTTTTTTTTCCCTTTACTATATATTTAATCAAACAAACGATTGTAGGTGATACAGACTATCCAGAAATGCAGACAATAGTGCAAGCGAGCACTTATGAGTGAAGTTCTTCATAGACTGTTTGAAAATGGAATAAATTTAGAAACAAAACTGAAAACTGTTTGAATCATTCTGTTTTAAATTTTAAGAACGACGACTTGGAGGTGATTACAGAAACTGTAAAAGATGTGAAGTCACAGTGGAATCCCTGAAACAAACAACATCTGCATTATCTGAAATGAATTTAAAAAACAAAATTGAAAACTGAATCATTCTGATTAAAATTGTTTGACCATTTTAAGAACGACGAATTGGAGTTGATTACAGAAACTGTAAAAGATGTGAAGTCACAGTGGAATCGCAGGTACAAAAAAATATCAAAATATCTGAACATTATGAACATTGTCTATTGTATCTGTAGATTTTGCAATGAAGCAAACGTTTACAAGATTAAAATACATAAAGATAAAGTATATATGTGGATTCAAACTAGTCATAACCAGGCTATTACGACTAGCAAAATAGCGGAAATGACAAACATAAGTCAGTACACCCCAGAAACAAAGGCATCTGAGAATCCAGAAAGATGAGGAAAATGTTGAGTCGAGCGTTGACCAGTTTCCAATAGAATAGTAATCCTTTTACAAATACTAAATTCATCCATTGACAAACATAAAAGCAGGTGAAGTCGCAAGTGAAGATTGTATAACAGCCATGACTACAAAACATTAGGTAGGCTGTTATGACGTCTTAAAATGGCACAATTTTATGATAGTTTTAAGATATTTGTAAACAAGATAAAGCTACCAAAAACTCAGTCATACAAGCTGTGGGCGTAAATTAACGTAAACATTTGAGTTGTTAATGTGTTAGTGCGTTGTGTTATTATACGAAACGGGAGGGTCAAACAGTGGTTTTGGAAGTATTTATCTAAGATTTATTATAATTACGACATTGATTTTTTCAATGCCATGTTTACTTTACATCTACATGTTAATATTAGATTTCGGATATCTTGACTTATTTATTATATGTGTCACGGATTAAATATTTTAGTTTATTAAAGACTTACAATAAGTATCCCACGCCTTGTCTTAAATTCTTAACCTTCGGTTATAGTTACATATTGTCTTTGTAATGTAGCCGTTGCAATGTATAATCATATTCCCCTGTTGCAATGTATGAACCTACTACCCTATATACCTGAGGAGTCAAAGCACTCACATGAATACAGTTAATTAAACCTCAATATCACGTTAACGATTGTTTCCGTTTCATTACTGAAACGGAAACTGTTCTATGTGTATGCGCATATTTATGAACCTAATTAACTGTTTAGATAATGAAGGTATTTGTTTATACATTACAATCAAGTATAGTTTATGTCTTTTGACCCGAGGGATGAAAGCTCATGCACCTATCGTCCTTGGTCGGGGTTTCATTAGGTGCAATCATAGAGTCCCAATAGGTTGTCCAATCATCCTACAAGGGACAAGTGAAGCGTAATGACTGACTGTAGAGGGGTCAGTCACTAAACATGCAGTGCGTTGGAATACTAAAGGGTCGTATCCTTTTCTGACGAACTTCCTGATTAATTTTGTTGAGTGGTCAGGAAACTCGCAAGATCCCTTTAACTTTTGAAATGTATAGACCACATCTCCATAAAAATAAGGGTTGTGATATTCCTAGTCGCAGAAGTGTTTTAAGGTTGGTGTTGTACTTCCCAAATAGGTTTTCGTTGCGGTGGTAGAATTTTGAGAAAAATCTACGTAGTTTGTGATAACGAAATCCCTTTTAAAGAAGTTTACTTGTGATAACTTGATATTGATCATTGAAGTCTATAATATCATTACAAGCTCCAGAAAAACGAATGAGCTGGGAAATATAAACCCCTTATGATGTAGTACGAGGTACATCCCATCCAGGCGTGAATAGTAAACAATGTTAAAGTTGAAGTCATCGCACTTATCATAGATTTTAGTATGTATGGAATAATTAGATATTGAGAGATGAAGATCGAAGAATGCTGCTTCAGTATCTTAACTGTTGGCTTTATTCAACGTGAACTCTGATGGATAAATGTCAGTAACCATATGAACAAGGAACGGATTTCAATATTGAGTATGTCATATAGTTACCGAGATGTATTATTAACGCATCAATAACTTCGGTCTGGCTAGCAGGTGACAAACTAAACATAAAATCTCTTTCATAGCAGTACTACTGACTGTATTCTATTTTTTACACATGTTGACTCTTTTAAATAAACAAGGTTATGTAGAACCTCTCTAGAAATCATCTCTGTTCTTTTGCTCCAAAACCCATACATTGTTAGAAATGTTAGGGTTATAACCGCCTTTTTCTCAATAACAAGTATGGTGACTAAGATTTTTATTTCCTTATCTTCTCGTTGAGATACATTTTTTCCTCGAAATGTCTCTGTTTTTCTAACCAAAATCTGCCATTTTTTCCGAAGATCTGCAAGGCAATAAAAGCAATATTCTCCTATATTTCCATATATTTGCATACAATTGTCTTCATATATACGTAGAATAAGATCATATATGTTGAGCCTGAATAAAAGTAATGCCATCCGATTTGATATGTGTTATGTGTTACTACATTTTTTATTTGGTGCAACTTCGGTTGTATTGAAATAGAGGAAATCTGTCAAAAACGGAAATTAGGTCATATATTCATCATAAGATATCTCAGAATCCAAGCGGGTGACCTTTATTGTTAAAGATGAAACATGCTCCTAATATGCGTCTGTATGTGACTGTCTCTGTTATGTACCAAATCTTTAAAAAGTGTTTCCAAATTGCCTCTTTTATATTTCAGAAAGCACGCACTATCATTTACACATTATATTATTAGCTATTTGTCTTAGCCGATGAACAAGTAGCAAATCTAAGTTCTTAACGACATCATTACGTACCGTTATGTGCTGGCATGACATTATGAGAGTACATGGGCACTTCTATTGTTCTAGATCAAATACCTGGTAGGCATAATTAACATTTTTCTTGGTGTGCGAGTCATTTACAAAACTCGAAAAGTACGATTTTTCAGATCATGCTGGGATAACATCATACGAGCGTTTTGTTCAGACCAAAACTATTTTACCCAATACCATACACAATACATAGCATGTCAGTATTTTTACAGCATATCACATCACATACCTTTAAGACATACACCATGATGCTAACAGTACTACTGACTAGCACGAGAAGCAGTATTTTGTATTATATGCGTGTTTGTTTACATGTCTTTACTCTCTGGCACAAGCACGAGAATCAGTATTTTATATTATATGCGTGTCTGTTCACACGTCTTTACTCTCTGGTACAATCACGGGAAGCAGTATTTTGTATTATATGCGTGTCTGTCCGCACGTCTTTACTCTCTGGCGCATGCACGAGAAGCAGTATTTTGTATATACGTGTCTGTTTCATCTATGACACATGCATGTCTGAAACAAGAAGCATTACGAGACCCACTTCAATAAAACGTGTTTTCATAGTAAAAGGTAAAAGGATTTATTTCCTGTCATGAAAAAATCCACTGATTGGACACTCGGGCTGGATTAAGTTCGTGGAAAGTTTTCCGCTCTTAGACTATTACTATAAAACCTGTAATGGCAATCAGCGATGTTACGAACTTAAAGTCATCTTTGCCGTGCTTCGCCAATTAGTCGTGACCAGTTCCTTGTAATTATAGTATTATTAAAGGTTGATAGGAAAAGAAAGCAGGTCGCTTTCCGTTCTAACAAGGCCTTTAAACATCGCAATCGCCACCATCCAGTCTGTCAATTATAGCCATTGGTGTTGGTGTTAATTTTATTCGTCTTGACCTTAGACTTGGGCTTGGTGCAATGTTGAATCTTACCATCGTACAAGAGTCAAAATACAGTGTACACTAGGCTTCGATCATTGCGGTATACGGGAGTAAGAGAGGAGTACCCATAGCATGAAAAAACTATTTATTTTACACACAACTGAAATTGGTTATTTAAAGTAATGTGCAATTTAAAAAAAAAGTATGCTTTCTTTATATAGCAATCCCGTGGTTGTCTCACAGCAAATATACAGATACAAAATGACGTCGATTGCACTTCAGATTTTACGCGTTATGTCATTGTTTCGGTATTTTCCATTACTAGGCTGTCGTGTATTAGGCTGAAATGATCGGAAATAATTCGGAAGTAATGTTCCGTGCACTATCTCTGTGTTTTACTTCTTTGCTTATTAATGCTGCCTCGTTTGTTAGGGGATATAGCATGGTAGGGATTTCATTATTTACACTGTACACTAAACCAAATTGCTAAGTATCTACCTAAGAATATGCCAATAATATTCTCATTGTTTTGTGTATTTTGAGCTTGATTAGAGATAAGGTTAAACTGCAAAATAACGAGTGTAAATCGTCTGCTCTGATTGCATGAACATATTTTAAGTCAATTTGTTTTCTTAGAAATCAATTATAACACAATAACTGGGTATATAGGATTTTATTAAGTACTTCGAATTAGTGAAGCTTTCGATGTTCCTAATTCTAAAATATGCCAGTTAAAATTATTTTGACATCATGTTTTACTAGCATTACTACAAATGCGTTTGCAAAAGAAATTTTCGAAATGTTTAATGTTAACAGAACAGAACAGAACAGACAGTTTATTAAGACTTATACATAGGTACATCGTCTAAATACATGTATGTATAAATAAATTCATGTCACGTATCCAAGTATACAATATATTTTCTATATATTTTTAACATAGTTAATAGAAATGTATTAACGAAGGCAGTAAGGAAAATCAGCATAACTAATTACATTAGGTCTCAATATTAATAATTGAATTCCGTATAGCTAAAGCTTCTTTTATATATTTACAAATGTTCATAATCTCATTCTTATCAGATCAAGTCAGTAAATTGTGAAACTTAAATACAGATGGATTAACATAGTAAAAACGTTTAATATACTTATTTCTTAGTTGAAGATAACATCAAAAGATACATATCATCAGTAAAATGGTATTCATCCCCTATGTCCCTATCATTACAACCTAAACAATAGCGTTCATTACGAGGTATATTATTGCGTGAGTATCTTCCTGTTTGTATTCTCAAAGGGTGTACAGAAACCCTCAATTTCACAAAGTATAAACGTAGACTTCTGGGTACTATATCTAAATATCGTTCATATTCAGTGATATCTGTGTTGTGTAAACTTTTTTCTTTCGATCGACCTGAGCAATGTCCCAAATGCAATTCTTTGGTAGACAATAAAGTAGCACACATTATAAATTTCTGTCCTAAATATAACGATTACAGAAATAAGTTATGGTCAGCTATTTTAGAAAATGCAGGAATTGGTGTATTCTCTAAATTTATTTCTAAAGGCAGCTATGATCAAATTTGTGACTTACTTGCTGGCTTCAGAAACTACTATACCGAAAACAATGAACAGTTACTCTTAAAAATTGTTCATCTAATTCACAAAATATTTTCAAATCTCTTGTAATATCGTCTTTACAAGGTATAATGGTACCTGTTTTACTGTATGATAGTTGTTACCTTGTGTTTCGTTTCGACAAGGGTCATGCAATTATGGTTAAGCTTGTTGTTAAAGCTAACAGGCAGCTGACTTTGTTAGGATGTCGTGTTGCATGTTGAGACTGCTATTTATGTTTTTTCTATAGATAAATATAGATATATAAATAATTGAGATTTTAAGTACTAAACAATAAAAAATGTAATGTTCACAACTTTCAATAGTGCTCCACACCTTGCTTTAAATCTCAATATTATTGTTTATATGATTGATTCATAATCAGTTATGTAATATGTTATACTACTTTAAACTGAGTATATTGTACCAGTTTGGCATCTTGTGTTTCGTTTCAACAAGAGTCATGCATACGGTAATACATATCAATATATGTCGTTGTTTAAATAGTATTATTAAAACTCTATACTTATAACTAATTGAGCTTGATAGAAAAATATTCAGTAACACTACATGTATTGCATGATGTATATATTTTTGTTTTATATATGTACATATATGTTGACTTTCGTCTATGTTAACTTTTGAATTTGTATTGTATGCTATACTTATATGTATATGCTCTCCTACATCTTGGAGGAAATTAAAGAATCTACTTAAATTCACTAATAAATGCGTTAACATTTAATTTATTAGGATTTTAAAATACATATGCAAAATCATAGTCATTTAACAGCTTTTTTTCATTAGAAACCCAGTTTGTATAACCTTTATTACAGTCATCAATAGTCTGGTTATACACAGTTTTCATTATTATGTTATTACTGTTGTGAATTTTAAACCAGTATTTTACAATCCTTACATATCTATTGATATATAAAGGGTATCTTCCCAATTCTCCATATACAGCAGCATTGCATGTGTTTATTTCAACCTGTAACAATATTTTACAAACTTTTAAATGTATACGTTCTTCTTCTTTGGATTTGGTGAAACCCCATACTTCAGATGCATAACTTAATATTGAACCAACAAATGCATCAAACAACTGACATAATATTTTAGGCTTTAGATCATATTCTTTGCATTTATATAGTAAAGTATTCATAGCCTAAAGGACTTTTCCAACCAAATGCTCTTGGTTCAATGTAAAACTCCCAGTATAATTTATTACGGTGCCTAAATAATTAAAATGATCTACTACTTCAATATTATGGCCATTATAGGTCCAAGTCTCATCATGTCGTATTCTACCCCTCTTACGAAATACCATAATTTTAGTTTTGGAAGTATTAACTTTAAGGCCCCATGCATTGCAATATAAGATTGTCCAAATGATTTTGTACTTCTTCGGGTGATTTGCCTAAAATGGCCATATCATCTGCAAATAACACTGAATTACAGTTACTTGAATTTCAAACAATATCCAATTTAAAGGGAGGTAATTTAAGATTATCCATATTTCATTTTTTATAGACGGAAAATCTGCTATAAATGGGTCAAATTTTTATGTTTTTTTCTATTATTTCATACCAATTTTAAGAATTTTATATCTTTAAGCGATCTTTGACTCATGTTATGTGTTTTATCAGCACATTTCATGTTTTCATATAAAGGGAGGGTACATCTCAAAAGATGTAACAATTTAAACAAAAAATAAATGTTTTACAAACTATGGGTCAAAACAAATACTTATCATATTCTAAAATGTATTTAAAGGGAGTACATCAGGCTTTTCATGGGGGTCTAGGTGTCCGACTTAAAATTGACAAATATTGATATTTTCTATTCTACTTGGCCAAAACATAATGAATGAGCCTAAAAATTATCCCTTATTTGCAAAGAAATTCATTCTGCACAGTAATACGTGCTATCCTAGGTTACTTACCAGGGTTAATTTCAGCATTTTACGTCCGATTCCGTTCTAGCTATATGGTGTTTTCAAAGTTTAGACATTAACAAAATGGTTCTAACATCATATTTTGATTGATATAAGTGTTTTATCATGAACTGGAACAATTTTATAATTTAAGATGTTTCTAGAAAAATCCTGGTGTACCCCCTTTAAAATAAGAAAATTAAAAAAAGAAAATTAGATACAAAAGTTGATACTTAGAAATTGTGTTCAGTGTACTGTTTAATTGGGATTGCTCTATTTCCAGCATTTGCATCTGTGTTGAGAGGCCTTTATCAAATGTATTTCCTCCATTGCTAGGTAATTATTATGTAATTTCCAGACAGGGAGTGGGAGAATAGCTCAGCTATCAAAAGGCTGTCTATTTATACGTTATTGCCAACTGTGTGTTTTCGTACAATTGAACACTTTTCTGGTGCTGTATAAAAAGTGTTACAACCAAACTCGATACTGGAATCTGTTTAGTTCCGTGTCAACTGTTTGTTTAACTCTCTAACTCTTTACTCTTAACATGTGTAAGCAAGTACAACCAATCCCGAAACTGGAATCTGTCTAGTTCCGTCTCAACTGTTTGTTTCCTTGTAGTTTAACTCTTCTCTAACTCTTTACTCTTAACATGTATAAGCAAGTACAACCAGTCCCAAAACTGGAATCTGTCTAGTTCCGTGTCAACTGTTTGTTTTTCTTATAGTTTTACTCTTCTCTAACTCTTTACTCTTAACATGTGTAACCAAGTACAACCAATCTCGATACTGGAATCGGCTTTACTAAATGTCAGCGTTAATTGTAAGACGTGTATACATGTATAACAAGACATTTAACTTTATCAAAAAAAATCTACATGTAATAAAATCCTGTCCCCTTAACTCTTGAAATAAAGTTTCTCTTCATAACACAACGATAATTGTTGATGACACAGAATAAAAAAGAAATGCTTCTATAAAATGTTCATTTTAGTATCGTAACGCGATTTTCTCAATTTAATTGACACAGAAGGGGTATCTCAAATGCCCCAGGCAATAACGAGTTTATGTTAGTCAACTCCACTACTACTTCAAACTTCAAATAAAGCTATTACGCTTTAATACTGAACTCGTGCTAAGTTACACGAAAAACTCTTCTAATGCATATTCGGTTAGACTTTAATACATATACAAATTAAAAGCTTTAACTCCTGACATGTGAAGCTGTTCACAATAATATTAATGACTATATTTCATCAATTTATAAGAAAAATATCCGACTTTGCGTGAATTAATTTGATGTATATAATTATGTAAAAAAACAACTTAAATAGGAACTGTAGCAGCCAACAAAATACACAAAAAACAAACATACTCGTATATCATTTGGAAGTAAATGACACTACAGCAATAAAAGCGTTGGCAATAGTGGTATAGCTTTGACGCGGTCGGTTACAAAATGTCGTTGAGGGAAACATTTGTTCGCCATAGTTCTCAAAGAAAGCATATTTTATGACCGACGATTGACGTTAAGGTGGACAAAAAGTGCGCACTAAGCTGAAACGGATATTCCATACATACATACACATTAATACGTGTTTTTTTGTTTGTTTGTGTTTTCACAAAACTAATAGTCTCTAGTCATAGAATAGAAATTGAACCTGGACGATGACATAGACCAAATAAAATACCACGATCAGAAATAAAATACCGGTTTTGCAATACACTAGAAGACGAAATTCAATGTTATATTGTGTTGAAGTGTCCACTATATCGTAACAAAAAGAAAAGAATATGTAAATAAATAGTTTTGGAAACGGCCAAACAACATACCACCATGTATTGAACTGATGACAACAGAAAACAAGACTTTATCGAAAAAAAAAAATTTTTTACGAAATCTTGCATCTCTTGTCGCAGATTTGTATTTGTATTGCAATGAACGAGATTTCATGTTGAGTCATTCACTCGATAATAAGGCAGATGTAATTGA
Source organism: Cyrtodaria siliqua (assembly GCA_037043455.1). Taxonomy (NCBI): domain Eukaryota; kingdom Metazoa; phylum Mollusca; class Bivalvia; order Adapedonta; family Hiatellidae; genus Cyrtodaria; species Cyrtodaria siliqua. The sequence continues at coordinate 11,393 of JAWPHD010010111.1, read as the reverse complement.
AGCCTTCCATTACGAACTCAGAATATTGTAAACAAATTGAAATTGTCATATGTTAGTGCACAAGATATCATAAAAAGGAAAATATTTATAAGAGAAAGGTTGCTGCCCAGTGGGTTCCAAAACTGTTAATAAGGAAAAAGAAAAAAATCATGCTGCAAACGAGTTTCTGAAAGTGATCAACCAAAATAAACAATTTCATTCCACATTAAGATATCACTCCTGCCGATAAGGCTTGTGAAACAACGCAACTGAATCCCTGAACATTAAGACATTTGAACATCCACCCTATCCTTCAGAGTTGGCCTCGAATGACTACTTCCTTTTTCACCCGTTGAAAGCAAATCCTCTGTGGTAAATGATACGAATCAACTGACAATTTGCCGGTAAAATTTCATAACATTTCTAAGACCATTCCAGAGGAAAATTATGCACTGTCGTTTTATTCATGGGTCCACAGATGGAAGAAATGTATCTGTAACACAGGAAACTATTTTGAAAAGGTTTAAGAAACTATACGGATATTTATTAATGTTGAGAACAGTTAAAGCTTACTTAAAAATGACGACGTCAACTTGACGTCATATAAAGGTGCTCCGCGAAGCCATCCCACGTGGTCTTTAAACAGTCATAAACATTTTTTTCTTCAATATTTTAAATTAAATGTTCTAAACTTATGCAAATACAGTATACATGTCGAATCTCTACGAACAATTTTGACTGTGATCAAGTAATGCTTTCCATTTCTCAGAAAATTGCCCGATTACTTTTTGATCCTCCCTCGTATAATTATAATTAAATTCAACAATGTTTATAATCTGTAAAATTAAAGAAGGTAATTGAAGCCTTTAATGACACCTCTCGGTGTGGGTGACATATTGAACACTGACAACCCTTTCTTTTTACAAGAGGTGTTCAACTTATAACATAACACTTTTATTGTGTAACTGTATCACATATCTTGACAGTCTCGTCAAATATGTTCATTTTGATGTTAAGATACTAAGATTGCTGATGATTCCTTCGATATAAAACTTTATGATATAAACTATTATGCGCTTCCTAATTGTGCTGCATCCGTATTTTTGTAAGAGTTAGATATGTTCCTGTCTGAACGTAAAAATGTGAAATATGCATTTGTTTGCTATTTGTTGGTTTTCAAGATTTCAACGAAAATTAACATAAAATTCGACTTTAAAAATGATTACATTTATGAAAACTTCTAGTTCGGAACAACATCTACAGGCATCTAATGATTTACTCTTCTATAAAAAAAATAAGTTATAAGAAAAGAAAAATATATATATATATTCAAGATTTAGGGGCCAAACACACACATTTGCAAAAATATCAATTTTGACCCAAGATATCTCTATATGATATGTGATAATACAGCAAAAATAGCTATTCATTTTTTGTTGATTCAACATTTATATTTTTGTCTTAAAATAAAACATGCAATCACATTTAAATTGTAAACACAGTTTTAAACAATTATGATACATGTATGCATTTAGTGGAATAATTTGGTTTAAGGTAAAAGACAATAGAAACATATAGGGTAATAGACAATAAAAACATATTTGTTTACAATTGGAAAATAGTATGCACCTAATTCAAAATGTAATTTAAAGCAAACCGCGTGAAATTTTAGATGATGTTTTTAGTGTATACGTTCCAAATGACAGTTTCACATAATTAAATCACTCAAAATAATTAACAAAATATATATCAAGAAAGATGATTTTAATTTTGATAATGCTAACTATCACCATTTAGATGGGAATGTTCCCAGAGCAACTTTTGATGAGGTCTATGTTTCTCGAATTATTCGTTTTTGTAGAGCTTGTAGTCGAGTTGAGGACTTTAATATTCGTAATTGTTTTATAACTATAAAACTACTCCATCAGGGCTACAGTTACCATAAACTTCGAAACGTCTTTGGAAAATGCTATTATCATAAACCCGATCTGATATTAAAATGCAATTTAAGAAACCTTCTGCGACAAGGACTATCACAAGCTGACGTCTATGGTAACGTGAATTACAAACTTCGTAATATCCTTGATTATAATAACTTGCATACACTTTTTACACTTTACTAAACTTGTTAAAAAAAATAGTGAAAATGGTTATGTCATGTTTAGCGGTTGAACCATTTACAGTTCGCCACTATATTTTCCTCGTTGAGGATAGACAATGGACCTTATGATGACGTCTACCTAAATCCTCAAAGAACGGTAGCGTTTAATATCTGTGTTACATATTGTCTTGTCGTACCGTAAATGGTTTGTTCACTATGGCTTCTTCAAGTCATTGAGTGAATTTCTAGGTTTTTGTTGTTTATATTCATATATACATGATCATCTATGTGTTATATTTATGTTGTTTATTAACTGCTTTGTATGTTAAAGAATATAGTCTGGTGGGGATTTCTTTATTTACAATGTCCTGTTTTACTGGGATGACGATAGGGTAAAAGTGAGGTTTAGTTTAAAACTTTTTTATTATTTGAATAACCCTCGATGACTTCCTGGTTAGAACCAGTACTAAAAAATGCAGATAAAGTGTCTTATGGTTATATTGGGGATCGAACCCACGACTTTTCGATTATGGGTCAAACGCTCTACCAAGTGAGGTTTGGTGCACCCTAAATCCTGGTTTAAACCCTCAGCGGCTTTTTTGCCACTGACCGTTCCAAGGCGGTAGCCCTATTGTCAACCCGTTTGTGTTTGTGATGTCACATGTCATGCTTCTTGGTAACCTTGTAACTGTTGTTTGTTTTAATCTATGTTTTTGATTGACTGTGTTTTAATCTATGTTTTTGATTGATTGTGTTTTAATCTATGTTGTTGATTGACTGTGTTTTGTAAAAGCTACATGTTATACCTACTTTTAAAACACGAGGTGACATGTTTTATAAATAATTATAACTTTCCTACATTGTTTTGTCCATATATATATAATAATTATTAATTACTTTAAAAATATACTTTATAGCTGTTAACTACCTGTTAACTAGTAAATATAATAATGATCTTGAACTTCACTTACAAATTATATTAATTGTCATTAACTGGAAAATGTTGTATGCAAGGCATATAGATGTGTATATGTATGTATTACTTGCATGTGGAATGTTGGGAGTAATGCCTTATATCTCTCTATCATACACTAATATAAAGTATATCTCCTTTGTTACATCTTGCCAGACAGGAATGGACAACCAGACCAAATTCGCTCGTTATATGAACATAAAGCACACTAACTTTCATAATTAGTCCATATCACCCCATATTCTTTACAATTGGCCATTGTTATTATTTTTCTACAATTAGACGGGAAACAGTGATTCAGTTCTTGATATGGTTCCAGAATCAATGTCCATTCTTTGCAAAGGTTTAATCTAAATAGAAATGCAAGGGAGGCATACAATAATAACATAAATTAGTACTTACGAAGGAGTTCAAGTGTGGAAATGAAATGTAACACAGTATATTAGGTTATAGTGGAACGTCCCAGGAACACAGTATATTAGGTTATATTGGTACGTCCCAGTAACACAGTTTATTAGGTTATATTGGAACGTCCCAGCAACACAGTATATTAGGTTATATTGGAACGAACCTTAAGAGGAATATGAGAGGCAGGATGAATTTGCCTGCGCTAGGGAGCGATCACACGCGAGGCAGAGGTATGTAGGCAGAGGTAAGTAGGCAGAGGTATGCATCTCTGAAGCGCAAAACATTGTCCACTGTCCTACCGATGCCGCCTTTAAGTGTGAACCTTGTTACTATAGATGCATGTATGTTTACAACTTTTGTATCAACTGATGACTTCTACTTAAATCCTGAAAATAATGATAATTTGTAATGTGGGACTTCAATATTGTCTTTTCGTACCCTTACTTGTTTATTTTCGTGTTGCTCCGGCTTCTGCCAAGTCACGGAGTACATGCTTTCTGGCTTTTTAGTCTTTATTCTATATTCATTTATCTTGCATATGTTTTACTAACATTGAATCATCGGTTGTAGTAGTATTTAGTTATTTCTTTGTATTTGTAGATAAATTAGGTAAATTATTTTGTATGAAAGTATGTAACGGTAAATTATCTCGACCACAATTGTCGTATGCCGAGAATATAAAAGCTTTTTCTTCGTCTTCTGCTTCTTCTTTTGATATGCTATTATTTTACCTATAATGAATAAATATGTGTGTTTAAATACTTTAAGTAAGTAAGTAATTAAATAATTAACTATATTAGTAATTTATTTATTTTCATAGCCAATTTTCCTTGCCTTCCGCATTAGTTTTAATAATCAAGCTTTCTATGAACAGTTCTGTTTTAGCCAGCCTTTGTATTGATATCCTTTCTGTTTTAGCCTTTGTATTAATATCCTTTCTGTTTTAGCCTTTGTATTAATATCCTTTCTGTTTTAGCCTTTGTATTAATATCCTTCTCTTTTAACCTTTGTATTAATATCCTTTCTGTTTTAGCCTTTGTATTAATATCCTTCTGTTTTAGCCTTTGTATTAATATCCTGTTTGTTTAAGCCTTTGTATTAATATTCTGTCTGATTTAGCCTTTGTATTAATATCCTTCTCTTTTAGCCTTTGTATTAATATCCTTTCTGTTTTAGCCTTTGTATTAATATCCTGTCTGTTTTAGCCTTTGTATTAATATCCTGTCTGTTTTAGCCTTTGTATTAATATCCTTCTCTTTTAGCCTTTGTATTAATATCCTTTCTGTTTTAGCCTTTGTATTAATATCCTGTCTGTTTTAGCCTTTGTATTAATATCCTGTCTGTTTTAGCCTTTGTATTAATATCCTTCTCTTTTAGCCTTTGTATTAATATCCTGTCTGTTTTAGCCTTTGTATTAATATCCTTCTCATTTAGTCTTGTATTGATATCCTTTCTGTTTTAGCCTTTGTATTGATATCCTTTCTGTTTTAGCCTTTGTATTAATATCCTTTCTGTTTTAGCCGTTGTATTAATATCCTTCTCTTTTAGCCTTTGTATTAATATCCTGTCTGTTTTAACCTTTGTATTAATATCCTGTCTGTTTTAGCCCTTGTATTAATATCCTTCTCTTTTAGCCTTTGTATTAATATCCTTTCTGTTTTAGCCTTTGTATTAATATCCTTTCTGTTTTAGCCTTTGTATTAATATCATTTCTGTTTTAGCCTTTGTATTAATATCCTTTCTGTTTTAGCCTTTGTATTAATATCCTTTCTGTTTTAGCCTTTGTATTAATATCCTTTCTGTTTTAGCCTTTGTATTAATATCCTTTCTGTTTTAGCCTTTGTATTAATATCCTTTCTGTTTTAGCCTTTGTAATAATATCCTTTCTGTTTTACCCTTTGAATTAATATCCTTTCTGTTTTAGCATTTGTATTAATATCCTTTTTGTTTTACCCTTTGTATTAATATCCTTTCTGTTTGAGCCTTTGTATTAATATCCTGTCTGTTTTAGCCTTTGTATTAATATCATTCTCTTTTAGCATTTGTATTGATATCCTTTTTGTTTTAGCCTATGTATTAATATCCTTTCTGTTTTAGCCTTTGTATTAATATCCTTTCTGTTTTAGCCTTTGTATTAATATCCTTCTGTTTTAGCCTTTGTATTAATATCCTGTCTGTTTTAGCCTTTGTATTAATATCCTTCTCTTTTAGCCTTTGTATTAATATCCTTTCTGTTTTAGCCTTTGTATTAATATCCTTCTCTTTTAGCCTTTGTATTAATATCCTGTCTGTTTTAGCCTTTGTATTAATATCCTTCTGTTTTAGCCTTTGTATTGATATCCTTCTATTTTAGCCTTTGTATTAATATCCTTCTGTTTTAGCCTTTGTATTAATATCCTTTCTGTTTTACCCTTTGTATTAATATCCTTTCTGTTTTAGCCATTGTATTAATATCCTGTCTGTTTTAGCCTTTGTATTAATATCCTGTCTGTTTTAGCCTTTGTATTAATATCCTTCTGTTTTAGCCTTTGTATTAATATCCTTTCTGTTTTAGCCTTTGTATTAATATCCTTTCTGTTTTAGCCTTTGTATTAATATCCTTTCTGTTTTAGCCTTGTATTAATATCCTTTCTGTTTTAGCCTTTGTATTAATATCCTGTCTGTTTTAGCCTTTGTATTAATATCCTTTCTGTTTTAGCCTTTGTATTAATATCCTTTCTGTTTTAGCCTTTGTATTAATATCCTTTCTGTTTTAGCCTTTGTATTAATATCCTTCTCTTTTAGCCTTTGTATTAATATCCTGTCTGTTTCAGCCTTTGTATAAATATCCTTTCTGTTTTAGCCTTTGTATTTATATCCTTCTGTTTTAGCCTTTGTATTAATATCCTTTCTGTTTAAGCCTTTGTATTAATATCCTGTCTGTTTTAGCCTTTGTATTGATATCCTTTCTGATTAAGCCTTTGTATTTATATCCTTTCTGTTTTAGCCTTTGTATTAATATCCTGTCTGTTTTAGCCTTTGTATTAATATCCTTCTCTTTTAGCCTTTGTATTAATATCCTGTCTGTTTTAGCCTTTGTATTAATATCATTCTCATTTAGTCTTGTATTGATATCCTTTCTGTTTTAGCCTTTGTATTGATATCCTTTCTGTTTTAGCCTTTGTATTAATATCCTTTCTGTTATAGCCTTTGTATTAATATCCTTTCTGTTTTAGCCTTTGTATTAATATCCTTCTCTTTTAACCTTTGTATTAATATCCTTTCTGTTTTAGCCTTTGTATTAATATCCTTCTGTTTTCGCCTTTGTATTAATATCCTGTTTGTTTAAGCCTTTGTATTAATATCCTGTCTGTTTTAGCCTTTGTATTAATATCCTTCTCTTTTAGCCTTTGTATTAATATCCTTTCTGTTTTAGCCTTTGTATTAATATCCTGTCTGTTTTAGCCTTTGTATTAATATCCTGTCTGTTTTAGCCTTTGTATTAATATCCTTTTTTTTTTAGCCTTTGTATTAATATCCTTTCTGTTTTAGCCTTTGTATTGATATCCTTTCTGTTTTAGCCTTTGTATTTATATCCTTCTGTTTTAGCCTTTGTATTAATATCCTTTCTGTTTAAGCCTTTGTATTAATATCCTGTCTGTTTTAGCCTTTGTATTGATATCCTTTCTGATTAAGCCTTTGTATTTATATCCTTTCTGTTTTAGCCTTTGTATTAATATCCTGTCTGTTTTAGCCTTTGTATTAATATCCTTCTCTTTTAGCCTTTGTATTAATATCCTGTCTGTTTTAGCCTTTGTATTAATATCATTCTCATTTAGTCTTGTATTGATATCCTTTCTGTTTTAGCCTTTGTATTGATATCCTTTCTGTTTTAGCCTTTGTATTAATATCCTTTCTGTTTTAGCCTTTGTATTAATATCCTTCTCTTTTAACCTTTGTATTAATATCCTTTCTGTTTTAGCCTTTGTATTAATATCCTTCTGTTTTCGCCTGTGTATTAATATCCTGTTTGTTTAAGCCTTTGTATTAATATCTTGTCTGTTTTAGCCTTTGTATTAATATCCTTCTCTTTTAGCCTTTGTATTAATATCCTTTCTGTTTTAGCCTTTGTATTAATATCCTGTCTGTTTTAGCCTTTGTATTAATATCCTGTCTGTTTTAGCCTTTGTATTAATATCCTTCTCTTTTAGCCTTTGTATTAATATCCTTTCAGTTTTAGCCTTTGTATTAATATCCTGTCTGTTTTAGCCTTTGTATTAATATCCTGTCTGTTTTAGCCTTTGTATTAATATCCTTCTCTTTTAGCCTTTGTATTAATATCCTGTCTGTTTTAGCCTTTGTATTAATATCCTTCTCATTTAGTCTTGTATTGATATCCTTTCTGTTTTAGCCTTTGTATTGATATCCTTTCAATTTTAGCCTTTGTATTAATATCCTTTCTGTTTTAGCCTTTGTATTAATATCCTTCTCTTTTAGCCTTTGTATTAATATCCTGTCTGTTTTAGCCTTTGTATTAATATCCTGTCTGTTTTAGCCTTTGTATTAATATCCTTCTCTTTTAGCCTTTGTATTAATATCCTTTCTGTTTTACCCTTTGTATTAATATCCTTTCTGTTTTAGCCTTTGTATTAATATCCTTTCTGTTTTAGCCTTTGTATTAATATCCTTTCTGTTTTAGCCTTTGTATTAATATCCTTTCTGTTTTAGCCTTTGTATTAATATCCTTTCTGTTTTAGCCTTTGTATTAATATCCTTTCTGTTTTAGCCTTTGTATTAATATCCTTTCTGTTTTAGCCTTTGTAATAATATCCTTTCTGTTTTACCCTTTGTATTAATATCCGTTCTGTTTTAGCCTTTGTATTAATATCCTTTCTGTTTTAGCCTTTGTATTAATATCCTTTCTGTTTTAGCCTTTGTATTAATATCCTGTCTGTTTTACCCTTTGTATTAATATCCTTCTCTTTTAGCCTTTGTATTGATATCCTTTACGTTTTAGCCTTTGTATTAATATTCTTTCTGTTTTATCCTTTGTATTAATATCCTTTCTGTTTTAGCCTTTGTATTAATATCCTTCTGTTTTAGCCTTTGTATTAATATCCTGTCTGTTTTAGCCTTTGTATTAATATCCTTCTCTTTTAGCCTTTGTATTAATATCCTTTCTGTTTTAGCCTTTGTATTAATATCCTTCTCTTTTAGCCTTTGTATTAATATCCTGTCTGTTTTAGCCTTTGTATTAATATCCTTCTGTTTTAGCCTTTGTATTGATATCCTTCTCTTTTAGCCTTTGTATTAATATCCTTCTGTTTTAGCCTTTGTATTAATATCCTTTCTGTTTTACCCTTTGTATTAATATCCTTTCTGTTTTAGCCATTGTATTAATATCCTGTCTGTTTTAGCCTTTGTATTAATATCCTGTCTGTTTTAGCCTTTGTATTAATATCCTTCTGTTTTAGCCTTTGTATTAATATCCTTTCTGTTTTAGCCTTTGTTTTAATATCCTTTCTGTTTTAGCCTTTGTATTAATATCCTGTCTGTTTTAGCCTTTGTTTTAATATCCTTTCTGTTTTAGCCTTTGTATTAATATCCTGTCTGTTTTAGCCTTTGTATTAATATCCTTTCTGTTTTAGCCTTTGTATTAATATCCTTTCTGTTTTAGCCTTTGTATTAATATCCTTTCTGTTTTAGCCTTTGTATTAATATCCTTCTCTTTTAGCCTTTGTATTAATATCCTTTCTGTTTTAGCCTTTGTATTAATATCCTTTCTGTTTTAGCCTTCGTATTAATATCCTGTCTGTTTTAGCCTTTGTATTGATATCCTTTCTGTTTAAGCCTTTGTATTAATATCCTGTCTGTTTTAGCCTTTGTATTGATATCCTTTCTGTTTTAGCCTTTGTATTAATATCCTGTCTGTTTTAGCCTTTGTATTAATATCCTTCTCTTTTAGCCTTTGTATTAATATCCTTTCTGTTTTAGCCTCTGTATTAATATCCTGTCTTTTTTAGCCTTTGTATTAATATCCTGTCTGTTTTAGCCTTTGTATTAATATCCTTCTCTTTTAGCCTTTGTATTAATATCCTGCCTGTTTTAGCCTTTGTATTAATATCCTTCTCATTTAGTCTTGTATTGATATCCTTTCTGTTTTAGCCTTTGTATTGATATCCTTTCTGTTTTAGCCTTTGTATTAATATCCTTTCTGTTTTAGCCTTTGTATTAATATCCTTCTCTTTTAGCCTTTGTATTAATATCCTGTCTGTTTTAGCCTTTGTATTAATATCCTGTCTGTTTTAGCCTTTGTATTGATATCCTTTCTGTTTTACCCTTTGTATTAATATCCTTTCTGTTTTAGCCTTTGTATTAATATCCTTTCTGTTTTAGCCTTTGTATTAATATCCTTTCTGTTTTAGCCTTTGTATTAATATCCTTTCTGTTTTAGCCTTTGTAATAATATCCTTTCTGTTTTACCCTTTGTATTAATATCCGTTCTGTTTTAGCCTTTGTATTAATATCCTTTCTGTTTTACCCTTTGTATTAATATCCTTTCTGTTTTAGCCTTTGTATTAATATCCTGTCTGTTTTAGCCTTTGTATTAATATCCTTCTCTTTTAGCGTTTGTATTAATATCCTTTCTGTTTTAGCCTTTGTATTAATATCCTTCTCTTTTAGCCTTTGTATTAATATCCTGTCTGTTTTAGCCTTTGTATTAATATCCTTCTGTTTTAGCCTTTGTATTGATATCCTTCTCTTTTAGCCTTTGTATTAATATCCTTCTGTTTTAGCCTTTGTATTAATATCCTTCTGTTTTAGCCTTTGTATTAATATCCTGTCTGTTTTAGCCTTTGTATTAATATCCTGTCTGGTGAAACCTTTGTATTAATATCCTTCTGTTTTAGCCTTTGTATTAATATCCTTCTGTTTTAGCCTTTGTATTAATATCCTTCTGTTTTAGCCTTTGTATTGATATCCTTTCTGTTTTAGCCTTTGTATTAATATCCTGTCAGTTTTAGCCTTTGTATTAATATTCTTCTGTTTTAACCTTTGTATTAATATCCTTCTGTTTTAACCTTTGTATTGATATCCTTTCTGTTTTAGCCTTTGTATTAATATCCTTCTGTTTTAGCCTTTGTATTAATATCCTGTCTGTTTTAGCCTTTGTATTAATATCCTTCTCATTTAGTCTTGTATTGATATCCTTTCTGTTTTAGCCTTTGTATTGATATCCTTTCAATTTTAGCCTTTGTATTAATATCCTTTCTGTTTTAGCCTTTGTATTAATATCCTTCTCTTTTAGCCTTTGTATTAATATCCTGTCTGTTTTAGCCTTTGTATTAATATCCTGTCTGTTTTAGCCTTTGTATTAATATCCTTCTCTTTTAGCCTTTGTATTAATATCCTTTCTGTTTTACCCTTTGTATTAATATCCTGTCAGTTTTAGCCTTTGTATTAATATTCTTCTGTTTTAACCTTTGTATTAATATCCTTCTGTTTTAACCTTTGTATTGATATCCTTTCTGTTTTAGCCTTTGTATTAATATCCTTCTGTTTTAGCCTTTGTATTAATATCCTGTCTGTTTTAGCCTTTGTATTAATATCCTTCTCATTTAGTCTTGTATTGATATCCTTTCTGTTTTAGCCTTTGTATTGATATCCTTTCAATTTTAGCCTTTGTATTAATATCCTTTCTGTTTTAGCCTTTGTATTAATATCCTTCTCTTTTAGCCTTTGTATTAATATCCTGTCTGTTTTAGCCTTTGTATTAATATCCTGTCTGTTTTAGCCTTTGTATTAATATCCTTCTCTTTTAGCCTTTGTATTAATATCCTTTCTGTTTTACCCTTTGTATTAATATCCTTTCTGTTTTAGCCTTTGTATTAATATCCTTTCTGTTTTAGCCTTTGTATTAATATCCTTTCTGTTTTAGCCTTTGTATTAATA